>JAPDOI010001854.1:0-131989 GCA_029168955.1 Aplectana chamaeleonis | reverse complement strand
TTCGAAGGGCAACGGTCAAAACCGCATTCAACTTTGCACAGGAAATCCAAGGGTTCGAGGCCCATACCCAGCAACATGGTGTGGGAAATCGAAGCTCAAAATAAGCAACCAATCAGCAACAGTATTACCCGGATTTGAGCATGAACGTGGCCTACTCACTCCAACACACTTCCTCAGTAGCCACAGTGGGAGTAAGTGGGAAGAATTAAGCCACATTCAAGATTTTGGAATAAACAGCATAGAGCGATTTATTGCTTGCTCCTAGCCGAACATTGTCTGGCTGTAATTGGCCTCGTGCCAGGCTTCTAGGCCGAATACGCCCAGAAAGGGAAGAGCCTAAGAGCAGTCCAGCTGACTGGCGCACTGCACGCGGCTTCTCCAGCGACGAAGTGAGCGCAGCGGACTTCCAGCGCGCGCGTCGTGTTTAATCAGTCAAACGCTCTCCAACACTGCTGTTGCATTCGATCATCATGCCCCTCGGAGCTGTTGATTTGAAAATTCGAGGACTGATTTTACTGTGAGCACTGCATTCAAACTAAGACTAGTCTCACTCCCATTCCTAAACAGGTCCAGAATTTGAATAGGGGCTTTTGGAACGACAAACTAAAGTTAGTCAGAGCTGACTTAACGATTAAGATTACTCTTTGTTGTGTGTTCAGGAATAGATCAGAATTTGGGCAACAGCATGCATAATTTCTGATCTAGGCTCGAATCAATGGATCAAAATTTTCTACATCTATTCAGAACACATCTCCAAGGTAATTCAATCGTTAAATCGGCTGTACATGCTCTTCCTGCCGAACCGTTCCTGGACTTGATCAAGATTTTCGACCACAAAGGACTGCCCCTGAGAGCAGGTTCAAGCAAGATTACTGAGCACTGGGGATACTGGGAACACTGCTCCTCCACCCCTCAGAACATATATTAAAATTGCACGTCCTTCAGGGAAATTCTCCATCCGAAGTTAGCCACCCTCCCTTGTTGCACGCAAATGTTGGTGTATTATAGCACAAAATAACAGTTCTTGCCAGTTTATAGGATCAATTTTGGCGTTTGCCGTTGCCGTTGTTTGCCGAAATTTAAAATTCCTTTGCCGCACACCCCTGCTGCCAATGCCTTGACTCACCCTCCTCGACGAGGAGTGTGAAGGAACGCCCCATCGTCGCGTTTCGGCGAACTACTCGCTGTGCGGACTGTGCGAGAGATTCTGAGTCGAGAGAGATAAATATGCCTTCTGGTAATCTGAGCCGAGGCGCGAACAGTCACTGATTACAGTCCCGCTAATTGATTTTATTCTAAAGTTGCGCACCCTCGCGAACCCATCATATCATGAAGTGATGTCGGCAAGAGATGCCTACGGCGCATAGTCGATTCTATGAACCTTCGTCTGGAGACCTATGCACAAACCAATCATACTATGCTGACAGCACGCTTGCCAGAAGTTGGTCACTGGGCAGCCAGCATCACTCTATCAGATGGCTCGCTTGGCATCATTGGTTTGTTGTCGACAACACGCCCTCCTCGCCCAAGGCTATTCGCTTGCACTCAGCCCGCTTGGGGTGCCTGAGTATCGGTGGTTTTTCACCTTAGGTATTAATTCCTGTCTTTAAATTTATAAGAGCCAGGATCAAGCATAATATGCTTTTTTCCGCAGAACAAATGAAACGCATTACGTTATGCATTTTAAGACATCGTACACTGGGGCCAAACGACCTTTATAGGCAGCTTCTATAGCTAGCTCCATGAGCCAAGCTGACGCTGGGGTTTGCATCGTTAACATCGCTCCAGCCCAGGTTCAGGCTTACACTGAGATTATCCCAGTGTGGGAGGAGGGAGCCGTAGTTTCGCAGGCCGCGCAGGGGGAGGGGCCTGCGCAGAAATAGGCAGTTTGCGAGTAAAAATCATGATCTGCTCCGCTCTTTTTCCCATACTTCTTTTTAGAAACTCAAGCTTGGATTTGCTATTTATTTCTATTTTCTATTTATTTTCGTTCGTCGTATAACGGTCGCCCTATGTGTTGGAATGATAGAGACTGACCCGCCTCCCGCGAGGCAGGTCAAAGACAGTCGTCTGGGCCCTAGCGCAGACGACTTTCCGGGCATCTCGTCCCCGCGGTGATTTCACACCTCAGCCGCAGATTGCCACAGGTGGGAGTTTCCTCCTCTTTCGAGACTTGGATTAAGTATACCTGGTCCATCAAACATTAAAGCCTCTTTCACAGTCTGCCGGCCGACGTCGGCCGACACGTTATCAAATTTGATAAGTCAAGATAGATAAGATGGATAGGATAGAGTAGATAGATATTCTTTATTCGATAACGAGTCGTCCGACGTCGGTCGGGCAACTGTGAAAGGGGCTTAAATCCTCTTTCACACTTGCCCGACCGACGTCGGACGACTCAAATGTGTAATATCTATCTACCCTACCGTACCCATCTTATCTATATTAACTTATCAAATTTGATAACTAGTCGTCCGACGTCGGCCGGCAAATCTATGAAAAGAGGCTTAGGGTTTATTTTCCCGCAAACCCGCCGACACGGCTAGCCTGTAACCATAGCCTGTAAACCCCTTAGTCATGACGCCAGCCTTGCAAGAGAGAGATGTTGATCGAGTCCACAGCGCGGGAGCAGTTCGACAGGTACACGTGACGCACGCGGCGGAAAACCGCTGCGCGCAAGTCGTCGTTGGAGCGCGTTAACCGAGCGCCAACTATTTTTCTTGTTAGAGGCCCCACGGTTACCGTGCCGCAGTGACGACGTGCATGCAGCGGTTTCCTGTCGCGCCCGTCACGTGTGGCAGCCAAACTGGTCCAGCGCTGTGGATTCCATCAACATCTCTGCAGGAGAGAAGAGCAGCCAACAGAACTCCTTCTCTGGTTGCAGAATTCAACAATTCGATATCCTAGGATTGAAGACCCGGGGCCTCCAACCTGGATTTTCTGTACTAATCAATACGCATCCAAATGTTTTATATGAATATTGTGAAACAGATGAACACTCTTGCATGCTTAAAGGCAGTGTTCACAATGGTTTTCGTCCCCGAGTTTTTCACATAAAACAATGCGTTGGCCTCCAAGTGTTACCAAAATTACGAAGAAACGGCGAGAAACGCATAGAAACGTCGTATTTCAGTTTCATTATTCTATAACAAGGACTAGTTGTCCGGTTGCATGGACATGTCCATGGTGGTTGTCACCGGTGATAAATTGGGTCAATCGAAATTAGAAGAATGTTCAATGCCAGGATCAGGCAGGCCGTTGTCCAGGACCTCGACGTAGCTACGTCCCCCAACTTGGAGATCAAAATTTTTGAAAAATGTCCAAAACTTTTACGTACCCCCTAGGTTCTGAAAAAAATTTTACAGTTTTTGCGGTCGAATTTTCAGAGAAATATTTTTCAAACTAATTTTTCGTAAAATAACTGCTGCACTCCCTTTTTAAAATAATTGCTGAAAGATACACAAGATATCCCTGTCCGACTGATTAGCCTCGGGGAGTGATGTTCTGACTCGCTCTTGGCTATAGAGCAACAACAAGTGAGAAAGAAGTAATTAAAATTGTGACACAGATCGCCACACAAGATACCCCATCTAAAATCGACGCATTTCTATGGAGTTTCTGTGAGAACAATGACTGGAAGCAGTATCAAATAGCAGATACCGCTAGAAGTCCACATTTTTACGGATAAGAAACCTCCAACTAGGTTTGCATCGAGACCTCCGGGCGGGTGGAACCCTTGTGTGGGTGTGTAAAGCTTCACAGGTTCAAAAAAGTTCGATTGCCTACTAGTATTGCTCAACCAGAAAGGGAGCGAACGAGGATGGGAGAGGGGTTATCACCGGCGGTGGTTTTGCGAGCACTGCACTGCACCAGACGCGGTTTGGCATCGGAGCACGATGCTCAGGAATGCTCTAAATTGAGGAGTTTCCGAGCGAAATCGTGGTAGTGAGTAGAAGGTAGGCCAAGTATGGAAATTTGACCTTTAGGATCTTAAAATTGCTTTTAAGAAACAATTACTGTTGCCCAATTTTGGCCGAAGGCGCGGTTTTGGACAACGTCACAATGTGTTTTAGGCGATTTTCTTCGTAATTTTAAGGTCGTGGGAGTGGTGTTAAGTATCAGTTTGTGGGAAATTTTATGGAGAATCTTAATCTTTTTCTCGGAGATTTGAAAATCTGAAATTTTATGGAAGGACGTACGTTGTCCAATTTTCGGAGTGAAGAATTTAGGCGGGAATAGGCCCGAGCGTCCGAACCCCTCGTTCCAAAACCTGTTTTTCCCACAGAATGAGGAACGCGACTGAAAACACCCCCGATTTATCAAGTTTTGGCCCGAAGTTTTTCCGCCCCAAAAAAATCTAGATTTCGAAAATTTTTACGTCCCACCTGTTGTCCAGCTGGACAACGCCCGCCTGACCCTGTTTTATGCAAAGCAGGATTAGATAAAGCCCTAAAGAAAGAACGGAGCAGTAGAGAGTAGATAATTGCAAAGGACGGGTCCACAAAAGATTCCATTGTCACAACAAACACTTCCTGTGATACTCAAGAGGCGGGATGATACCTAAAGACATCGTACGCCCAGAAAACCGTATATTATTTTTTCATGTTTTTGTGTAGCTTATCCCCTCCAGTGAACGAAAATGTCAAAGAAGCTCATAAAACACCTTCATTTGTGAAGAAAAGTCAACCGGAACACATTGTAAATATGAGTTTGAATTTTGCGCCAAAATAGTTTTTGAAGTTTTTCTGCGTTCGTAGGCCTAATCACTAACATTTTCGAAGTTTTTCTGCATGTGGGGCGTGTGCCGTAACTGTTTTTCATGTTGCTTGACGGTCGCATCAACATTCTATGGAAAAGCGCTAGAAGACTGGTGAGAACTGGTGACGGATCCCCATCTTTAACCCCTTCCATCCTCATTACCCTTCGTTTTTGATGCGCCGAAGTTTACCGGTGTTGCCTATCGGGGTCATTCACGAAATTGAGCCTGGAAAATGGAAACTGGTTTTCAGCGCGAACGATGCCTCTATAGGCAGGGTTCTCGTTAAAATCGGTATCGTCCATCACTGGATGAGGGATCGCCGCGATAATTCAGGTGAAAAAACGGATAAGAAAATTTTTTCCAGTAGTACCGTGGATTCAACCCCGTGTATTCGCTGCTTTAAAGGAGTAAATTGCGGGACGAGAAATAGACGCAAGGAAAGCGAATTATGCCCTGGACATATGAGTTTTTCCACCCTGAAGCAGCATGTCGCGTCGCCGCGCAACTCGTCGCGCGCGACGCTCATCAGTGATGTCCCTGCATCCAGTGATGGACGGTAGTTGTGTTATCCTCATGGAAAGGTAGATCCGGCCATCACAAAAGTGTAAATGAGGAAGAAATTGGAGAAAAACCGCTAAATAACCGTCTCCGTGTATTGAATCTCTCCATCTGCGGTACAACCAACAATTCGACCCACAGCTGAACAACCGTTGCGTGCTTGGAATCTTCCGCCCGGAGTTATGAACACAGATTCGCGTTATGGCAATAAAGCGTCTGAACAAAGACATTCCTCGAAACCTGTCCATGAAATTGCAAATACAGCGACTTTTATTTCGCTTCTAAATTATTTTCTGAACCTTCATCAGGAGCACTACTTATTTCGCAGAAACAGCAAAATAAAAGGCTTTTGATGGCAATAATGTATCATGAGATTGAACAAATTGAATTAGGTCGGTAACGGGTCAAGCAAAATGGGAAATTGATCGGATCTGGCGTTAATCGGCGGAGGTTTCGGCATGACGCATAACTGCCGAAGTTTTCGTGGTAATGTCTCATATGTGGCGTTTTTCGGGTGAACGTGTTCCAGGGTTCTGCACTGTTTTTCTAGTACTCTCTCAAATACATGAAGTAGCTAATGTATACATGTTTGTGCGTTTTCGGCAAATGACCAGGTTCGTTTCGCAATGAGTCGGTCGCATTCCGGACTCAGTGAGTTTTTTCTCACACCGTTCTTCGTGTACTTCTGGTGCGTTTTTCTCATTTTCTACGTCATTTTAGGTTTACCCGCGGGCCACTTTATCAATATAGCGAATAATCTCAAAATTGATGATTATCGTGTACACTGCCTTAAACGATGCACAACAGAAGATCAGTAATTTGGACATATTTATACCATAGTTGTCAAAACCCATACCTCACCACATGCTTAATCAGCGATTCCGCAACCTTTTGGCTCCTGGTCGTGGCGGGACCTCTACGCGACCGCGTTCGGAGCGACAATCGCCACTTTGACCTCCGTCGGATGGAATGTATACTTCACGAGTGCAGCACTGGTGCTGAAATTCGATCAGTATCTTCGCTATTGATTCTTTCTGTGATTCAGAACTAAGAAGGTGCATAACTAGCTCTACATTAAAGAAAATTAAGGCGGATTACCACTTTTTTTGAGATTTATGCATGGTTTCAAAGTTTATCCCGACACTATATCGCCTTTTTCTGATTTCTGGTTATTTCATGACGGTATTCAAACGGTTATCGCGACTTGTTGAGGGCTGATAATCGAGGGTAGATTTGATATAAATGACACATATCTAAGTACCTATGCTAATTCGTCAATTCTTCAATTCTAAGCGGAATTTCCACAGTTACCCTAGATAAACTGTGAGTTTTGAACATGGAGTTTTCTGAGGGCTTCAGAAGTTAGTGAAGAATTGCGCATAATTGTCTAGGCTGTTGACATTGTGGCGAAATGCTTCCACATAACATGTCCTCTAAACACCTCTCAGGCATGATTAGCCGAGATACTCGCCTTCAAGTACAATCTCATAATAGTGTCCTTAATCTGTACCAATAAAACAGGCGCCCCGCGCCGCAGTTGGTCCAGCCACGACCAGGAGCCAAAAGGTCAAGCTCCGTAAGCAACAACTTTTACCATACAGAAGTCTGAAATACATATGTCACAGTCGATATTGAGGGATGAGGCCAATGCGCTCATCATGAACCAGCTGCATTGTGAAATGGGATGATAGGGTTCTGAACACCAAAATCCCAAAACAAACGCGAGAGGAAACACACAGAGTGATCGATTGATAGACGGCACTCGGTTGAGGCAGGGGCGGAAAATGACGTCGATGCTCCAACCAGTAAAGTAGAGGCGGAGCGACGCGATTTTGCGTTACGCATTCGTTGTGGGACCCTCAGGCACGGAATGCGCTTCTCGCGCTCAGGGTCGGGCGCTATCCTGCGAGGCTCCTCAGACCCGGCGAGAGCGTAGGAGGTGGAGAGGGAGCCCCGCTTGGAGCGAGCGGTCGCGGCGCGAAACCGCACTGCTGGTGAGCCCTTCTTGCCCCTGCTGGTCACCCCTCGCTTCGTTACAGGGCTAGGGTAACCCCCCACTATCCTCTTCGATTCCTAGGACTTTCCATCAATTATAGTCGCATAATACGACTTGTTCATAGTATTTTGGGAAAGCACTACATACTGGCATAGTTTTTTCTTGCCGTCTTGCCTCGAATTGAAACATAAGGCCAAAAATCTGTTGCTTAAAGCGATAAACATAAAAATTTTACTCTTTATAATAGGAATTCATCCACAGTACTCATAAAAACAACAGAACAACGGGAAAACCATGGATTAGAACAATGTACCTATTCTCAATAGACATAGCTTTAGATTTGTAAAACAAATGGAAACAATCAAAAATAAAATGGCAGGAGCGACATGTTCGAAAAAAATTGGAAATGAATATTTCAGAAATCGACAATCCTTTCGAAATACAATAAAATATAAGATAATTTGATAGGATGAACAGCAACAGTTTACAAACACTTTAACAATAACATAACCATAACAATAATAACAAACGGTTGACAGAATACAACTACTCGTCGAGACCCAGTTTTTTAGGCTTTGGTTGGAATATGACAACAAATTACCACGTTTTCTTGATTTTTTCCGGACTCACTATTATTTTCGTCCACATAAATCCCTACAAAATAGCAGTGATTGGATTCCCCTCCATAAAAAAACAAGCCCCTAGTCAACTGTCACCCAGTCGATGTACAGAGTTCATTGCCACTCTCATTTCATTATTTGCGTGTTTCACTGCTCTTTTTAAATTTTGAAGGCGCGTTCAGCTTATTGTGCTCGCAGTCAGATTTCCCCAAGACCACTAGCACCCTCATATCCAATAGATTTTTATGTATACTGACAAATAACCAATAATATTGCTGATTTTGGAAGCTTTCCGACCTACTTCGCAGCATTTACAGCCCACCCTCAGGGAAATGAGAGTACGAGCATGGCAAGCTGACGCACTCGGATGCAAAAATTAAGAGCTTTGAAATGGGCGTGAAAAAGATGCGGCTTTTCGCGCGGCTAAGCGTATCAATGATATCTGACACACGAAATCAGGAGTTGATAGAGCTGATGACGCCGATTATTTAGGGGCACCGCTGCCTACTCCGTGACAACAAAAGTGCTGCAATAGCTCCGCCGCACAGTTGAAATGAGTCATGGGAGTGGGAGAATACAATGAAACTAAAACTCATTCTACTCAATACTACGAAAACCTACTAAACACGATTGAAACTGTACAAATAAAAAACGGCAAAACATTAACAATATCTAAAATGTGGGTAGCAAGAACATACTAACGTTGATGAATATGACGCTTCACTCCAGGACTCATGGTCTCGTCACAGCGGATCCAGGACTCATGGTGTCGTCACATCGGTTGTCTCCAGACGCGGTCTCTTCGCTCGATGCTATAATAGATGTGAATGCTGGAGTAAATGAAAGCAACAGACAAATAAAATCGGAAACCTACATCAGCAGGAAGCCACTGGAATACGTCATCCACCACCGTATGCTTGAACGAGCGTATGTCTTGGCTGGAAAATGTACCTAATACAACAGTCCGAGAGTTACACCCTAAAATAGAATAAACTCACAGCGCCTTCTGTAGTGTCCTGAATACGTGCGGCTTCCACTATCCACGGTCATCGGCCATTTTCCTTGAACTTCCAGACGCTCTTCATCAGATCGACCGAGGGACACGAAAAAGATGTAAAACATTTACAGCAAAACATTGTGTCGCCACACGTAGTTCCAACAACGTTAACCTGCTAGTTGGGAGCTCCGTTTCCCACGCATTGCTCAAGTCTTCGTGCCCGAAACCCAAAGCATCAAGTGCGAAATCTAGAAAAGTGATGAAATCACGCGCAAACCAGAATTCGAGAATTCACTATATCCTCGTTCTATACAAATGTTGGTTAAAAATTAACGAATTCCGTTGTCAAGTTCACGAATTGAATTTGGAAATCAGGAAATTTGGAATAAAATCGACTACATATTTGGTATAAAATCGACTACATATACCAGTTTCAGAATGAATCTTTTTTTTGTTGGAAATTAACAGCTATACTGTGCTTCTCTGGGCCAAGATCCGGTCCGCAATTGCGTCTCTACACGCTTTGCGGCCGCGCGCTTTCGAGAGGAGTTTCCAGCGCCGCAGCCGCCGATCTGTTGACTCTAGGTGGGTTTTGGAAACTGGAAACTAAACAAAATTGAAGAGAACTGTATAAAAAAGCCACATCGAGTCGACTTTGGCGCTGTTTGGCGCTGGAAACTAGACTGACTCAAGCGCGTGCGGCCGCAAAGCGTGTCGAGACGCAGTTGCGGACCTGAATTTGGCCCAGAGAAGCATAGTACTCTATCGAGTTTGCGGTGGACATTAGCCTGAAGGTGCGCGTTAGGAATCGTGAAAGAAGCGTACATTCAATGAATCAGGGAAACCGATTACGAAGCCGTGTTAAACTGGAATCAAAACCATGTCTATCCCCATCGCACACCGTGTTTTCCTCTTATCAAACATATTTTCCGTCGATTTGCGCTAAATCTGCTCCTATTGTACATGCCACAATCAGTTTAGCACGTCCTAAAAGTAAACGGGACGATACAGGTCTGAAATGCGCTCTTTAGTGCATTCACACACCACGCATTTTATTTTACGACCGCATTGGAGTACGGTGCTCAAACGATTTTTCTGTGTTTCGATCAGTGTTATATATATTCAATAAAACCCTCACTGCGAATAAATAAAACGAGACGTGTCGGGGAGGTAGGGTAGAGCTGAATCGAAAAATTAATAGCAAATGAACCCCCGTCGCAAACAAAACAGATTTACCGAATGAATTATTCGAGACTATTTATTTGTTCTGTTGTACAAAGGAATGTTGAAAGACCAGCAGGTCCTATTACAGAAAGGAGTGAGTTGAAAATAGGTGTCAGTTGAGATATACGACTTTCAGGTGGGATTTGGCTTATTGAATTAGAAAAAATCGGTGAGAAACTGATCAGTTTCATGAACCACACGCGGAGACAACCGGTTGAGGAAACGGAAAAGTGAAAATTAAACAGAATTTCGGCTAAAAATCGCTTTCAGCGAATCGTTCTCATTGCAGCGCGAAAATTGCTTTGGAGCGCGGTTGCGAATCCGAGCGCGTGTTCGATTCCGTGCCACTTACGCTGCCTATCGTTTTCCATCTCCCGCTCGACTGCCAAGTGATCCGAAATTCTCCAATTCCGAGTGGGAGACGCGCATTCCGTGCCTGAGTACTGCGCACAGGTTGCCTTGGAGGAGCAACTGCAGAGCACTTTTGCGACAACAACCATTTCATTAATCGGTTGCCTGCACAACGAAAATAATCGCGCTAATAATCGCAAGTCAAAACGTGGCAGGAATAGAACCGTGTCGGTGTTGACGGTAAAATCTTCGGCCTAATGTGGCGCAACCACAATACTGGAACACCCTTCAAGCCGTTTTTGACCGTTGGAGTGCATTTTGCCCCGTTATTCAGGACCTATTCTGCTTTATAAGGCTGTCACAATTGTCTCTCATTGGAAACTCAAGGACGAACTTTATCGTGAGCAGTGTGCTTGAAAAAGGTTGTTTACTCCAGGATCCTTTGTCGCGAAGTTCTTCGGTTCGTCGTTTCTACATGACGTGCCGAAGGGGTGACCATAATAAGTCCATAAATTGTAGTTTCATTGTGAAAATGTCCCTAATTCAAGACATAAATTTGGCTCACCTCCAAATCTGTTCCTTTCCTGAAATTTTTGATAGCATACACAAGGACAACAACAAAGACAGCATATCAATAGAACACATAGAAATCTGGAAGATTGATGAATGTAGTGAATTAGCCCTGGTGTAGGAACGTTTATGCCTACCCCAGCCCCCACCCAAGCCACACATGCCAATTCTCTTTTCCCATGGAACAACATCCTGAACTACAGCAGTCTTCGGTGTACCGTCTACATCTCCACACTGTTGTGCCATCTGGATTAGTAGTCTGAAAATAGATTGAGGGAATGCCTAACATGGGTGAAGCTATCGATCTCTCTCATTGCAACTCACTTCCCCCTCGAAGGCCTTGCTGTCAAAGCGACCTGCTCTGTTTGAAGACAATATTGCTTGATTCTTTGTTCTTTCCAATGGCTTTCGAGGTGTTGGCTGACTATTTCTTATCTGGAAACAACATTCAGAATACACCGAGTAAATTCCGGTTCTCGCTTGGTACTCCGGTTACTTTCTCTTCTCAAGTATCCCGGAGCGCAATGCTCAAGAAAGGGTGATTAGAGAAGTGTATGAATTAACGAGATCGCGCGAACATCGCGCGATCTCGCTAACTAACATCGGATCTTGCATATTTCCGTTGCCTAGGGCATTTCTGAAGAGCTCTTGATTTCAATTGTCACCTGTAGTGGAGCAGTGGGCAATAGTGAGATTCAACTGGTGATAAGGATCTTCTAACAAAAAGCCACCACCCGCTGTCGGCAATGATCAAAATCAAGGGCTCTTCAGGAACGCCTCAGATCCCAATGACACTGTTCACGACAAACTTCGTCTCCGAGTTTTTAACAAAAAACAGTTGTGATGGCTTTCGAAAGCAGGACAGCATCGAAAGAGCGGACGGAGCGTGGCGCAATCTCTTCCTTCTGATTAGAAGACCCACTAGTTGATGGCATCATTGAGTAAGGAATTTTTCCGACGTGATCCACCGCCCTGAGTTTCTTTGTAGTTTTCAAAGCGGGACAGATCATGCGACTGTATTGGCATGATTGACGGCTAGTATTGTAGTATCATATCCAGTGTGTCGTCTAATCCGTTATGTTCCGAAAAGACGCTTGAAAAAAGTATTCCAGTGGACAGGTAGCGTCCTCTTGTGTTCAGGATTCAGCGTGAGGTGGATGTATCACAGAGAGGGTCGGACCCGTCGGCGTCGAATGGGAGGTCGGGCATTCAATCAGCCAAGAACCAAGATGGGCTTCAATTAGGAGTGGCGGGGGGATGAGAGCGATACCGTCAGTATAAAAATGGAGATGTAAGAATAAGGCAAGAACTAACAAGAGAAGGTGACAACTCACAGGTGTAGAAAGCATGCAAGGCAATAGACGACAATAGCATGGCCATCAGTAATGATTTTGACATGAAAGCGGAGTCTAAGGTCAGGTAAAGTGTGTCGCCAAAGCGCTCCTGGATATGTCAGCAGCAGTGGTGTTGAGTATTCGCTGTCATCGATGTCATTACAAGCGGTCTATCTTCTCAACTAAATGACACAGGGCACATAGGTACGGTTTCGGGCGCGGAAACTACATTCAGAATATGGCTGTTTGCGTATGAAAACGTACCCAAAATTTCATGAATGCAGCTTGAAGCCGAAGAGCGCTACACAAGAAGAGGTCCTTAGAAAAATGTCAAAGTTCAGGATTCTGAAGAAAAATTTACAAATTTTTCTCGAAACTCTAATTGTGGATTTTCGCGTTGCTGCGAATTGCAGAAAACCTAGTTCTGCACCCGAATAACTAGTGAAGTTTTTTTTAGCCCGTTCAAAAAGGTCTCTGAAGATTCTTTTTTAGGTGCGATACGCTCGATTGTATCACATCTACTTCCGTAGAAACTACATAGGTGTGTTAGAATCCACTGTATCACACCTCAAAATGGGTCTCCAAAGACCGTTTTGAACGCGCTAAAAAAAACTTAGTTAGTCATTTGGTGCCAGGGCTAGGTTATCCGCAATTTGCAGAATCTCTAATTAGAATTTTGGAAATTACTTGCAAATTTTTCTTTGCAGTCCTGGACTTCGACATTTTTCTAAGGACGCCTTCTAGTGTAGCGCTCTTCGGCTTCAGGCTGCATTCATGAAGTTTTGGGTACGTTTTCACACGCGGAAGGCCATATTTCGAATGTATGTATGTAGTTTTTGCGCGTGAATATACGGGTTCAGCGACAGCGAGATCAATATAGCGAATGAAGCCTTCGTTTTTTTTTCCAAGGAAATTCCGTAGAATTTGCCCCCTTGTACAAGGAGACAAGAACATGGAGGTTTTAAAGGCACTGTTAGCGATAAAAATCGCTTTTCTGTTTTCTTTCCTATCTTAAAACCGGTCCCATTCTGATTCCAATGATGCTTCTGGCATCGTACAAGACCTTCTGGGAATGGAGTTATGGTCCCTCAAAAATTGAGCTAGGGAAAATGGTGGACGAGTTGTCTGAGGCTTGTAACTTCCGTCTCTTACAGCCAATGTATGCGAGCTGACCTGAGTAAAGAGAGAAGTTGGAAATGAAGGGAAGAACGGCGCTTTTGATCGGAAACCATCGCTCAATTCACGGTTTCGAGTGTTCCTTTGTTCACGCCGAGGGGCGGGAAGAGGCGGGACTTGCCCACAGCGGCAGGGTTTGCCCACTTTTCTAAGTCGTTTTGCGGCTCCTGGGTAGCTTTTCGTCCCGTTTTTTTTTAAGCTGTTCTGCTTCTGAGAGCCAGGAGAAGCGTTTGTCATGAAAAATTCGAGGATGAAGTTTATCGCGAACAGTGCCTTTAAAGAACGTCGCTGGAGCCCGTGAATTCTAGCCTCACGGAATGAGAGGGCGTACACCGCTATTCTCCCGGAGGCACCTTGCCGCCCTTCGGCAGAGTACTCTTCTGTGCTTCTCTGAGACAAATTCCGGTCCGCAATTGCGTCTCGGCACGCCTTGCGGCCGTACGCGCTCGAGTCAATCGACTTTCCAGCGCCAAAGCCGACTCGATGTGGCATTTTTATATAGTTTTCTCTAATTTTGTTTAGTTTACAGTTTTTCAAAACCCACTTAGCGTCAACAGATCGGCAGCTGCGGCGCTGGAAACTCATCCGATTCGGAAACGCGCGCCCGCAAAACGTGTCGAGACGCGATTGGGGACCGAAATTTGGCCCAGACAAGCACAGTGAACTCATTGCCCTCGTATCCCATAGTTCCACAACGACCAGCTAAAACGGGGTCAAATAAACAGCCAACGAGCCGATTCGAGTGATCGATCACTCGTTCATAAATTGACATGCAAATAAACGAAGGTGTTCGCCCGTGTCCATATATGTGCACGGGACCACATCAGCTTTGGGGAACACTCAGGAGTGAGAGAGAGCCGACCGGCGTTGATGAGAGCAAAGCGAGAGCGTGCGTTTTCACGACGTGTGGACGGAGCCAAAGCCGTGTCGGTGTTGAGAACAACAGCTGGGAAGCAGGGGGCTGCAAACTGACCACTTGATTTTCTACCAAGCCGTTCTTCGAATTCAAGAGAGCTTTTCGCTCCTTGATTTACCTTGTCTAAACAGTATCATGAGTGCTCTCTATTTGATACTCGAAAACCAAGTTTTCCGCAAACAGTGCTGTTGATACAGATGGTGCAGCCTGTCCCACTATCATTCCCTCAGCAGCGGCGGCCACCATGACATCGACATGGATCCTAAGATGACTTTGGGTCCCCCATTGGAGGTTTGCCCCAACTCGGTGCACCTATGTTATAGCATAGGGCACCGAGTTTGCGCCAACCGTTAAATAGTGAACGCAAAGTTTCATAAGGATCCATGCCGACGTTACTGCGTCAAACTCACCATGCATACGATTACGTCACCACCTTCATATCGCCTGCTTATGAAATTGTGGTTATGATCAAGGCGGAGAGAGGTTGATTCAATCGTATCTGGGGAAGCAGTATCTGAAAACAGCGACTGGAGCCAAGCACTGCAGTTGGTACATAGAATTCTAATGAAGTACGCTGTCTCATGCAACCGGTGCAGCAGTTTGCTCGCAAATTTTGGTACGCCTGTATCCATCCATCCTTTGCTGGCAGCTCTCTATGGATTAAATACGCGGCACACACTACTAACGATAAACAGTTTTAACCTACTCAGACAGTAGGTGCGGGCGGATATCTGGCTTTTGGCGGGCGGATCGACATCCCCCCCGCCATCCGCCCGCCAGTAGCCAGCGATCCGCCCGCCAGTAGCCAGCCATCCGCCCGCCAGTAGCCAGCCATCCGCCCGCCGGTAGCCAGCGATCTGCCCGGCAGTAGCCAGCGATCCACCCGCCAGTAGCCAGCGATCCGCCCGTCAGTAGCCAGCGATCCGCCCGCCAGTAACCAGCGATCCGCCCGCCAGTAGCCAGCGATCCGCCCGCCAGTAACCAGCGATCCGCCCGGCAGTTATCATCGATCCACCCGCCAGTTATCAGCGATCTACACGCCGGTTATCAGCGATGTACCCGTAAATTGAACCCCTTCTCCTTTTGATCCCTTGGGTCGGGGACCAATTCTTAAAGGCACAGTCCAACCTCAAAATCGATTTTCTGTTTCCCTTCTTATCTTGAAAATGGTCTCACGCTGATTCCAATGATGTCTCTCTAGTCGTACAAGGCCCCTGGGAGCGGAGTTGTGGCCCCTCAAAAATTGAGCTGCGGAAGCATGGTGGACGAGTTGTCCGAGGCTTGTAGCTTCCGTCATTTGCAACCTATGGATGCGAGCCGACCTGAATAAAGAGGGAGGCTGAGAATGTAGGGAAGAACGGTGCTATTGATCGGAAATCATCACTCATCTCGCCACTGTTCAGCTCGAAAGATCGTAAAGGGGCGTGCCAAAGTGGCTTCCTGGTGTGGGCGCCCCAGATTGGCTTCCTCCTATATCTCGCTTATTCTGTGGAATCGAGAGCTCTCACTTGGCAGGTGTTATACGGGGTGGGTCTACTTCATAATTATGTGGAAATCTTAGATTTGACCCCTAAGCTTGGACTGTGCCTTTAAGCGCCTATGACGCAGTGTTAATCAACCTAAAGAGTTGACTACCTAAACATGTTGAGGAAAACCTGGGCCAAAAAATTCGGTCAAAAATTTTTTACTGCCCAAAAAACTGAAGCCCTGAAGTTTTTGCTGCACCCTAGTCCCCAACCGGCGTATAGTCGACAACAGATCGCTTTGATATTTTGCTTTCCTTATTGTTTCTTGGAGCAAAGCCGATGTGCCTATGTTATACATAACTTGCGTGCACCGAGCTTGCGCCAAGTCACAATAAGGAACGCAAGGTATGTGGGCAACCGGTGCCGGCCGTACTTCTGCACACCTCAGTACTGCTCATCTACTGCCTTATACCCACAAAATGAATCAATTCGTTTACTCCGTCCCGTGTCTCATATTCTACCCTTTGATGTTTGAAAAGTTTACAATTTTTCTTAGAAGTTGGTTCACGACAGATTGACCCACCGGTGTACGATAGGCCTCTTCGAACACCAGACACGGCAGTTGGTCAAGCTCTTCGAAAATTGAATGCAATGCCCCAGTCTCTCAAAGGAATTACGTCCAGCCCGCCCCGCAATGTCCGAACAGGAGTGAAATAGCGCTCCGCATTTGCAGATAATGTCTGTTGCAGCACGCAGCTTACAAACAATCTTGCTGAGAACCAAATGATAGTGCCGTGACCCCGTAGACCCAGCTCTAGTATATCCGAGCTGCTCGCTGCAACTACGGTTGTTTGCAGCTGCAGACCCAAAGTTAACTCCGATTAGGGCAGTAGAGATTTGAAGCTCATCAGCTGCGCTAGTAGTGTACTTTGCGGTTCGATTGTGCTCCGATATGGGGCGCAGGTTGGATATTGTGGAATCATTCACGCGACCATCCTTTCAGGGCGCCAGTTCACAATCACCTTGAAAAGTTCTGTGGCCATATCCATGAAACTACGGGAGCCTCCCGGGGCAGCATGCACGTACGCGGCGGGTTAGGTTGGGGTTAGGCAGGGTTTGGGGCGTCGGCGCGTTCGTTCATTGCTCTGCGAGTGCAGGAGATAATCAATATTTGGGGTCTCAACGGGGTTTCGGCTGCCCCACCCTCCTACGTAGGTTTTGCGAGGGAACCATTTTTCAGTGCTAGCCTAACCTTCTTTTAGCCCTCGCGCTGCTATCATCAAACGCGCCGACGCTCCAAACCCTGCCTAACCCCAACCTAACCCGCCGTGTACGTGCATGCCGCCCCCGGAAGGGTTCCTATAAGCAGCCAGTGTATGCGTTGGGCGAACTTTGGACCTTTCCGGGAGGCTCCCTTTGTTTCATGAATACGGCCAGCTAACTAAATCGCGCCAAAACGTTTTGCTAGCTACAACTAGTCGCATTTTCATCTTTTGGCAAATGGAGTAAAATCACATTGTGCTAGAGCGGATAAATTGGTTCACTCGGCACTATCACAAAGTTAGTAAGGGCTCCCTACATTGCCTACGTTCCAGAAAAATCTACTTTGTGGGTCTCGGAATAATGAAATTCTATTTACCATGCGTTCCTGATTGAAGGTTGGCACAAACTTGGTGCACCTATGTATTAGCATATGACACCGAGCTTGCGCCGACGTTTACTAGGGAACAGAACGTCTCACTAGGATCCATGCCGATACGACATTTCAAATATCGTAATTCGACTTCTTTGAAACTCGGACTTTCGGGTATATTCAGGTTTTCAAATTCTTACCTTTCGTATCCTCCCATAGAAAATCCTCAAAAATGTGGGCAGTCACGGTCCACATATCCAAATTGGGGAACCTCATCACTCGAATTCAACAGTGCGCCCACACAGCTAGCCTGCACGCTAAAACGGGACACCGCCTGCACGCCGACACGCGACGCGGCCGGCACAGCGACACACGATGCGGCCGGCACCCCGACACGCGGCGCGACGACTCCTCCCAACCTCTGTTGGGGCCTTCACCGGGTGAGAGGGACCTCCAGATAAGGTTCAAGCACCGCAAACTTTAGTAACTGAACCGAGGACGCCGCTGCCATCTGACTCCTGCGCCTGAAAAATGCGTCATATATCTACTTCCCTCGAAGGAGGCTCGCTTCCTCTAAAAACAAGGTTGACACCAGTTTACTTAAGTTGTGCCCTGGAAGAAAAGACCGAATATCGAATGGATTCTAATGACTCCCTTTTTTAACGTCCGATTTTTGAATATATTCGAATGGCCTCTTTTTTTTCGAGGTCCGAATTTTGAATAGTTTGGAATGAAATCGACTCGAATATATTCGAATAATTTTTCGAATAATTTCAAAGCGAAAAACTGAAAACAGGCCAAGTGAGCCGTCAGTGGATGATCGTAAATTACTTCAAGCGCATGAGAGGCGGGGAAAACTCGGTGACTCTTCCATTCACGCGCTTCGCTTCGCTTCTCCCCCGTTCGTCCACTCATGCGCTCCGATCATCCCCCTCTGCCCGTCCCTTTCGTAATCGGAATACATTACGACCACCACCCTAGTTGCCCAAGAAATACTGACAACACAAGTCGTTTTCGCTGATGCGACCTGAGCTTTCTCTTGTAAAACGTGGATGGGTACATAGTATACTTATGTCGAGTCGAGTCATCGAGTCTTGGTATCGACTGAAACAGTCGACATCGAGTCATTCGACTACTCGATTATTCGAAATTCCTGAAAATCGAGTTAGTCGAAAACTCGATTACTCGAAATTTTCAAAAATCGACTTAGTCGACAACTCGATTATTCGAAATTTTCAAAACTCGACTTAGTCGAAAACTCGATTATTCGAAAAAATTTACGAGTCGCCGAAGTATAGTACATAGCCAAGTCTGTGCCAAGAATTTAACGATATTGTATGGTTTCTATCATATCTCTAAATAGCCGCGGCGTAGATGTTATTCCGCCATCTTTTGAGCGAAGCGTTTTTCTCTCCATTTCTAGCATACACCATATGTTTCTTTTTATCAAAGACAACCGCTTCCCCGAAATAGGATACTAGCGATAAACTGGGAGAATTAAAGAACACGTACTCTAATGAGCAAAATACAAGGTAAGCATTATAAGATCTTTCAACAATTAAGCAACATCAAGAAAAAAGCGACATATAGAAGTGAAACAACTATGACGCTGAAGTAGAGATGGCGGATGGGGATTTATGGCGTGGCAGTGGATCAATAAATGAACTCCAATCCACTCATCATTGATTGACCAGTTTCACTGTGTACAATTTGAGCGGGCGGATCGCTGGCTATCGAAGCCCTGGCGGGCGGATCGCCGGCAAGTTGCGGGCGGATCGCTGCATCTCACAGCTCAGCGGGCGGATCGCTAGCTATCAAAGCCCTTGCGGGCGGATCGCTGGCAGGTTGCGGGCGGATCGCCGCTTTAAAGCTTGCCGGCGATCCGCCCGCTAGGGTGTTCAAGTTTCCCAGGCATCGCTATCCGCCCGCCAAAACGCAGCGATCCGCCCGCAAAGGCTTTGGTAGCCAGCGATCCGCCCGCCGAGGCCACGATGAGCAGCGATCCGCCCGCAACTTGCCGGCGTACCGCCCGGAGAGGCCTTGATTGCCAGCGGTCAGTCCGCACCTGTTGTCTGAGTAGTTGAGGTCGACGCTCTACAGAGTGGGGCAAAACTTCTTGCACTGATGTGATGCTCCGTGGAAACCATTGATTGGAACATGGAAAATAGTCATCTCCACGAAGCATTGCTCAAACCTATAGTGATCGTCGACATTAATCAGATTTCAAAATATTTGATCACCATTGCCTCGAACGCAGGTTTAAAAAATTTGTGGTGTGGAGGAGCGCATGCGGTCGCAGCCGATATCATTCCATGCTCTCTTCGAGATTGGGCGGAAGGACCTCAAACTCGGGTGTCGTTGAGCGCATTCCTACCTTTGCCACCGAGAGCGACGAGCAAGAGCAATAAATGAGATCCAAGCTTCAGCCATAGAACGGCCATCCGCCGAGGATATGAAGGCCTAGTTGCACTGGCCGGCTGTGACTCGCCGCTGTCTGCTGTGATCGCCCTGGTCGATAAGCATGTACTACGTGGCACATTGAGGGTAACACAAATCCTCGGTGTGGCCAACACAATCGATATCAATGCAATATGGGGATGACGAGGGAAGGGGGGGTGGAAAAAAACGCTTGGTGGGCGGTCGTGTGTTAACCGATAATGAAGCATTGCGTAGCTCTAGGATGCTATCCATACTGCTTTCTCTATTCCTTCACTATCTCAGAGACGGCGAGGGGCAAGCGCCGGACAATAGAGCCCGTTTCCGACTTGGGGGAAGTGACAGCCAAGGCTTTTCCCGAGAGGAGCTTCTGTAGGCGAAAAGGGGGTATTGATATACAAAGGCGCCGGCGAGAAGATGGCAATCGAAAGGGGTGGTCACAAGGTTGCCCCATTTCAAATGAATGGCTTCGCGCCATGACAACCCGCCGGCGCGAAAGTGAATTGGCGACGTGGGAGGTGGAGAGGTTGGGGGTCAGTTTGGTTCTCGGTCATACCCACCACCTGCCTCTTCCTCTTTTTAGTTTTATCCCTATACCGCATTGTTGTTGTAGGATTTTCATTGTTATCCATCTATTGTCCTGTTGTGCTTGTTTTTTTCTAAATAAATTAATAGTTCGATTCGTGTCCGAGTGATCCAAAACAAAGCGTTTAATTCGCTGTTTTACCTAACCTGTTGTTTTATTGCTGTTGTTGGTTGTACTCGCCGGAGGGTTGGGGGATTCCCGTCGGTTAAGTTGGGAATCGGGAATTTTCGGTATTATCAAAAGGGGTCGCGCAATTTTTAGACAATTCGTTACTTCAAACATAACATTTTTGGTAACTCTTCGGGTTAGGCATCTGCTACCGCCCAGCTCTCGCTCTCCGAGAAAAAGGAGACGGAAGAGATGCTAAGAAGTCGGAGAAGGCAGTTTACGACATTTGCTGCAAAAGATTCAGTTAAAGTGTGCCCGAATGAGAATGGCGACCCACGCGGTCGGCGTGCTTGGCAGGCGGCCGTCGCATGTGTCGCCCTCGGACGAGTGTTGGATTTCAACGACGGCCGTCCCCTCTCCCACTGATTGATCGGCGTAGTGCTTGCTGCCAGCCGATGCCGGCCTCGTTCGTTGTCGATGGCGGTGGGGACTTTTCGCATGCTCGTCCGAGAGTGGCGAACGCGACGGCAGCCTGCCAAGCACGCCGGCCGCGTGGGCAGCCATTCTCATTCGGACGCACTGTATCTGATTATTCGAATATTGGAAATGCCCAAGTATAATTTACGACAATAAAGGCCAGAAAAGCCATAGAAGGCCAAACGCACGTATCATCGTTCACGTCAACTTTTGTTCTAATTCAACGTGCTTTCTCCTGCGATCTCTCAATCACGTGCTCAACGGGTATGAAAGGCGCCTCATCTCATGGAAGACCGCATTCCTCATACACTGGAGGGGCTACCGCATTTCTACAGGGGCAACCCTCCGAGCGCCGAACCCTTGCCGAGCGAATTGGAAGGACGACCGCCGAAATGAGATTTTGGCTTGGTCTGTGCTCTACTGTCCCTGCCTTGAAGCCCTGCTTGGAGGTCTGCCGTCACTGCATTGAAGCCCTGCCCTCACTGGGACAGGGGCTGTCTGCACACCGAGGGAGAAGTTGTCCCGTTTTTGCAGTTTGAAACGTCTCAACGTGAGCGAAGTGGTCCCGAGTGAAATTAGGGCCGCAAAAGACGGGACAACTTCTCCCTCGGTGTGTAGAGAGCCCCTGACCCGCCGTCACTACCCTGATACCCTGCCGTCACTGCCCCGGAGCACTTACGTCACGGCCCCGGAGCACTGACGTAACTGCTCGGAAGCACTGGCGTCGCCCTGCTCCCCCCGAAATGCGTCATCCGCTCTCCTCCAAAAATATCCCTTCCTGATAGGAACTTAAAGTAACAGTCCAGGGTCGGCCCTGTTGGGCCGAATGCGGCTCTCTATGAGGTGTGGAGCTTTATACCGGTTAAGCACGTGATTGAGAGATTACAGGAGAAATCACGCCAAATCGGGACAAAACTTGACGTGAATGACGATGCGTGCGTTGGGCCTGCTAAGCCTTTTCTGGCCTCTATTATCGTAAACTGCCCTCTCCGACTCCTACAATTTTTTGTTTCTTTCTCTCAGGGGCGAGCGCCGGAGGAGAGCAGGGGTCTCCCCTAAAGCTCCCCTCGGTGAGAGGCCTCTGCTGTCGCTCCCCTCAAGTCGAGACTCTATTGTCCGGCGCTTGCCCCCCCCCCTTCCGCAGTGTCTGAGTCGGCCCGACAAGGCCAGCCCTGGACGTAGACTTTGAGTTCCTATCAGATAAGGATATTTTTGGAGAAGAGCGGAAGGCGGTTTTCCGGGGAGGAGGGTGACGCCAGTGCTCCGGAGCTGTAACGACAGTACTCCGGTGTAGTGATGGAAGTGCTTTGGGGCCGTGATGGCACGGCTTCAGGACAGTGACGGCAGGGGTTCAAGGCAGTGGCGGCAGGACTCCGATCAAGTCAAACCGTCACTTCAGCGCTCGCCCCCCAATTGAGGGGGAAAGCGTCGGTGCTTGGGCGGTTGCCCCACCGTAGAGCTGCGCTAGCTCTCTCCAGTGTATGAGTTATTTCTCTGAACATGTACAATCCTGTCGGTCATCATTTTCGGAGGGCTCAAAGCTGGCCACATAAAGGGGTCTGCAGAGTTGCGCCGCGGCGGGTCCCGCTGCGATACGGCAGTGTTGGAGAGTGGGGAGCGCCACGCAGTGGGCGAGGGCGGCGACGTGCCGGGCGAGGGCAGCGACGTCTGTACCTCGCAGAGTGTTTTCGCCGCCGCGACAGCAGCTGCTCCCGGAGCGACGCCGCCAACGAACGGTGGCGAGGAATGGTCTGGACCACTTTCATCGTCGGCGAGGAGCGCCGCCATCGATCCTTCTAATGTATTTTTCCATTGTCCAGTTATCTACGCAAACTTTTTCTAGTTTACTCTGATGTGAGGTATTGATCGCACGTTTCCGTAAACACTTGAACATTTTTTTCATCTGTTCGCTTTTTTATGTGATCCATTCCATTTCAGTCCCTGAATAATTGACTTTATTACAGTTTTCACATTCTGTGGGATAATATTGATTCTCACGAGAACTTCCAAATCAACGTTGCTGCTAGATTTTATGTTTTCCGCTTCTGAGAGCGTATATTTAGATTTTTTTTTTGAAATGACGAAAATCTTCCAAAAACACAGAGAAGTTTAGCTATTTCTGAGAAGCTTTTAAATTCTGGCGTCTTTAGATTCAAATTTCTGTTGAACTATGGTTTCATGGTGAATCCAAAGAACACATAAAAATGAGCGAGGAAAATAAATACGAATTTTTGAAATCGACGAAACTAAAATGTTGGCGTGGAATGAATGATCTTGTACGTAATGGATTAAAATGGAGAACGACGGCAGGCATCGCTGCCACTCTGCGAGGCACTGAAGTGCGCCGCCGCGTCAGGCTTTGGCCACGCCCCAATCCTCTCGCTCGGTGGCGTGCCGCCGGGCGGTGCATTTCTGCAGACCCCTTAAGTGGTTTTCACTCACACTGCGCAATGTATTACATTCTTATCGATTGAGCCCGTCACGGCGTAATCGAAAACAGGAGTTCACTTGAGATGAAACAGAGTCTACCTATAGTACAATTCACCTCCGCACTGCCGTTCAGTCCGCAAAGTGCACCTTGATTGCGAAATCGTGCTGCGGCGCGGTTGAGAGTATCCTCAGACAAGGATGTGGGATCACCCGGGCGCTTTTTGCCTTTGGTGCCCGAGTGATCCCACATCCCTGTTTGAGGATACTCGCAACCGTGCCGCAGCACGATTTCGCAATCAGCGCACACTTTGCGGACTGAACGGCAGTGCGGAAGTTAACTGTAAACTAGTGGCACATATAGTAAACCTCAGAATTTTGACAAACGGATCGCAGTTGCGTGTTCAGCACCTTAGATTACTACCCATGCATACAAGGTTTGAGCGATATGCGGAATTTTTTCCAAACATCCTTGAAATTTCATGAGGGCCTTGTCGCTAGTCTTCGAAAAACGCGTATTGTGGTGAGCGCGAAGCGCTCACCAGATTTGGCTTTGATTCGCCATCGCGCAAACCCCTGATCTCAGCATCAGGGTCCAGAGTGAACGTAGGAAAACCGTTCTTTTTGCATTTGATATACTTTAGAAAGGTGAATGACTGTTCAAAAAATGGTCCGGAATGGTAACCTGAGATTCGAGAAAAAGTGTCAAAACCACGTCATTTTGGACGAAAAAATGTTCATCTCCTTTTCTTTTTTCAGTTGGCGTTCACGATCTTGTTGGAACACTTATCGTTGAGCTAGAGAGCTCATTTTTGGCCAGGGAGCTGGTTTTGTTTGCACCTAGCTCCTGTCAAAATTTGAAGTTGGTTGCTCAATTTTTGCGGAACCTCAAAATTGAGGGTCAAGAAAGACAAAAACACGTAAACATGTTATTACAAACCATCCGACGTTTACTTATTCGTAAAAATGAACTAGTGAAATGAACACCGTTACTGATAGGGTTTTGCTCAGGATTTGACGGGGCAACGCTTCAATCGATACGGCAGGATCTCGGAAGTACTTTTTGGAACGCCGCACGGTGTGACTTAGAAGTGCGCCACAGAACGCCGTAGATAGTGTGCGGGACCCCAGCAGGAGTGCGAAAGACGCCGTAGAAAGTGTGGGACTTAAATGGGTGTGCGCAGAACGCCGTAGAAAGTGTGCGGGACCCGAGTGGGAGTGCGCCGGACGCCGTAGAAAGTGTGCAGGACCCAAATGGGTGTGCGCAGAACGCCGTAGAAAGTGTGTGGGACCCAAATGGGTGTGCGCCGGACGCCGTAGAAAGTGTGCGGGACCCAAATGGGTGTGCGCAGAACGCCGTAGAGAGTGTGTGGGACCCAAATGGGTTTGCGCAGAACGCCATAGAAAGTGTGCGGGACCCAAGTGGGAGTGCGCCGGATGCCGTAGAAAGTGTGCAAGACCCAAATGGGTGTGCGCAGAACGCCCTAGAAAGTGTGTGGGACCCAAATGAGAGTGCGCAGAACGCCCTAGAAAGTGTGTGGAACCCAAATGAGAGTGCGCCGGACGCCGTACAAAGTGTGCGAGACCCAAATGAGAGTGCGCCGGACGCCGTAGAAAGTGTGCGGGACCCACGTGGGAGTGCGCCGGACGCCGTATAAAGTGTGCGGGACCCAAATGGGTGTGCGCAGAACGCCGTAGTAAGTGTGTGGGACCCAAATGAGAGAGCGTCGGACACCGTAGAAAGTGTGCGGGACCCATGTGGGAGTGCGCCGGACGCCGTAGAAAGTGTGCGGGACCCAAATGAGAGTGCGCCACACGCCGTAGAAAGCGTGCGGGACCCAAGTGGGAGTGCGCCGAACGCCGTAGAAAGCGTGCGGGACATCAGTGGGAGTGTGCAAGGTGTAACAGAATGTGCGCAGGACATTAGTGGGAGTGTGAAGGATGACATAGAAAGTGTGCAGGACATCAGTGGGAGCGTGCAGGACTATAGTGGGAGTGTGCAGCACCTCAGAGAAAGTGTGTATGACATCAGTGGAAGGGTGCAGGACATTAGTGGGAGTGTGCAGGACATCAGAGGGAGTGTGCAGGACGTCAAAGAAAGTGTGCAGGCCATCAGTTGGAGTGCGCAGGACGTCACAGAAAGGGTGGGGGACAGGACATCAGTGGGTTTACTTTCATCTAACACCACCAGGCATAAATCATGTTAGAAAGGAAACCTTTAGGAAAAATAAATGAAATTCCTGAAAGTTTAGGTTCCTGGCAAAAGTAAAGATTTGGCATGGCCATAGAAATACACTCAGTTAAAAAGGGAGAATAAAGAAAAATGAAAAAAGGTTTTGAAATATTCCTGAGAACGATATGGCGTAGAATAATTTGTTTTTCGGGAAATGAAGTGAAATAGTTGAAAGTGTGATTTGGCAGTCGAGTTTGAACCAACTATTGATAAGAGTTGTGCGAAACGAGAGATCGCCTTGTCTGTGCTTATCCGTAGAACATATCAAAGCGAAATCACGCGTGTTGATTTTACTTCACGTAATACGTGAAGACCGCCGCATTACAGCTCCCGAAAAAGTTTTGATGCTTCCCATTTCACGCGTGATTTCGCTTTGATATGTTCTACGGATAAGCACAGACAAAGCGATCTCTCGTTTTGCACAACTCTTGTCAATAGTTGGTTCAAACTCGACTGCCAAATCACACTTTCAACTATTTCACTTCATTTCCCGAAAAACAAATTATTCTACGCCGAATCGTTCTCAGGAATATTTCAAAACCTTTTTTCATTTTTCTTTATTCTCCCTTTTTAACTGAGTGTATTTCTATGGCCATGCCAAATCTTTATTTTGCCAGGAACCTAAACTTTCAGGAATAGCTTTTTCAAAGTGGTTTTAGGCAGCTGCAAAGAGCATACTTTGATTCTACATTTTAAATCGATTCGGAACAGTACGTTTCATCCCTAATGGCCAGGCTGACTAGAAGTGTTCCCGTGTTAGGAATTTCACAGAAATGCTTAGATTTTCGATAACGGCATCATTCATTCTTCATGTTATTTCTCAGTGCCCTCCAACAACGTTTGCACCTACACAGGAGTGAAAAATTAAAACCGCAGAATCTAACCACTTAAAGGCAGAGTTCACGATAATTTTTGTTCCCGAGTTTTCCACATAAAACAATGCGTTGGCCTCCAAGTGTTACCAAAATTACGAAGAAACAGGGAGAAACGCATTACACCGTCGTATTTCAGTGACATTGTTCTATAACATGGACTAGTTGTCCGACTGGATGAACATGTTCATGGTGGTTGTCACCAGTATAAAGTGGAGCTAATCAGAAATGGAGGGATATTTTAGGCAAAGCAGGTTTAGTTAGGGTCCGAAGGAAAGCACGGAGCAATAGAGAGTAGAGAATTGCAAAGGACGGGTCCGCCAAAGATTTCATTGACACAACAAACATTCCCTGTGATACTTAAAAGGCGGGCTGATACTTGAGGATTACGGGTACTTCCGGTGCGTTTTTCTAAATTTCTTCGTCATTTTAGTTCTACCCGGGGGCCACTTAGTCAATATAGTGAATAATCTCAAAATTGAAGATTATCGTGAACACTGCCTTTAAACTCTAGTAAACTCCTAGTGACCTGTGGATTTTGATTATCAAGAAAAGCGGAGCGGTAAGCTTTGGTGAAATATAACTGGCGATAAGAAGATTTGACGAAAAAGCCACCGTTCGGCGCTGTGATAATCGAAAACCGGAGTTCACTTGAACTGAAACAGGGTCTAAATGGTCTAACCGTATAATGATTGCGTTATGCATGCATATGTGCTATCACACGAAAAAGTACCTGAAGGAGGCTTAACTCTGACTTCAGCTGCTTTAGAACGAACAAGTTCTGTGTACAGCAGTAACAGCGTCGAGAAGGAGCATTGTTCCCAGATCTGTAGTACATCAACGACATTCTAATTATTCGCATACTGTTTGTTTTGCAGATACATTGAAGACCGCTTACTTCCCAAACCATGACCACTCCAGAGCCAGATATGACGTTAAATTGAACATCACTTTGTTTGTTTTATGGAGGGATATTTGTTGCCCTTGATCTACTTACCGTTTTTCTGTTACTTAACCCCCCCCACTATTTGAACCCCCCTTTCGGTGGAGGTTGAAAATTAGAACACCCCCCTCTCTTAGACCCCCCCCTCAGCTAAAAAGTTATTGGAGATTTTTGACTGGGACCCACTTTTTCTCATATTTTTTCACTTGATGCCCATGTGTTTGAAAATCCTTCATTTACGTACTTTGCGCATAACGTGAGATGTGGTCCTCTGCCAAGGGCAGAGTAGCCAGAGGCGTAAGGACGCAGATCGGCCATTGAGAGGCAGTACTAGAACTGAATGCTAAACGGCGAGAAGGAGTTCACCAAGGGCGGCAATCCAAAAGCTCCATTGATATCTGTATACTTCAATTGGGTTGCGACTGCATGGGAGAAACTTTAAACCAAAGTTGTCGCTTGTTCCTACAAGCCCTGCGGGGTTAAAAATGCCGCAGATGGCTGCGAAGATGACATCATTCACTGTTTCAGTACTGGCGGACCCATCCCTACCGGACGTGAACTACTACGCGCTGCTCGAGATGTCGATACCCAAGACCTTGTCTACATTTTCAAAGAGAGTTATCTTGAGGAGAACTTGAACCATGACTTTATCGATGATGATCTCTTGGAGATCGCCAAGTAGTTCATTATTGTACCACTTTGGTGTGCCTAGTGAACTTTGTTTGTTTATATTGGCTCTTGAATTTTTGGTTGAAAATTAGACCCTCCCCTTCTATTTGAACCCTCCCTCCAATTGAAAATCCTTTTTGGCGGAGGTTGAAAAGTAGTACGCCCGGGTGTTCAATTACAGGAAATACGGTATCTGCAGTCCGCGTTGATATCCTCAGACCATGAGGCGTACCACCCGTAAGGCCTCGGCCATACTTGGCCGATCGGCGTACCCAGCCCGGTCGATAATCATGAAAAACATAAATGAGGTGGGGATGGAAAGAACACCCAATATGGTTGGCCCGACCGATGTTCACATGATATAAGGTAAGAAATGAATGATATTTATTTATTTATTTAATTATTTATTTATTTATTTATTTATTAGAAGGCACGCTAAGGTATCTGCAGTCCGCGTTGATATCCTCAGACCATGAGGCGTACCACACGTAAGGCCTCGGCCATACTTGGCCGATCGGCGTAGCCAGCCCGGTCGATAATCATGAAAGACATGAATGAGGTGGGGAAAACATGAACGAAAAAAAAACAGCATGTATGACAAACAAATCAAACAATTGCAGTGTGGAACAAAGAATAAACGAAAAATGAAACAAAAATCTGAGAGGTTCATTGTACCCTTTCAATGATAGATTTACATCCTAAAATCTATTCCGGCAAATCAATATATGATATAAAGATCCTCGAGGAAAAAAATCAGGTGGATGACGTTAGGGAGACGCCACTTACAGGAGCGCTAGGGCATTCATGTAATCTCTAACTCCAAGTTTTCGGATATTAGGTCATCCCTACCCCTAACATTCGGCTTCAGAGCCACCAACAGGACAAGTCCAATCTAGAAATAATACCGTGAAAGAAACCCACCAGAGAAAAAGCTATTTTTTTCATCGGATGAGAGGAGAGAAAAACAAAGAAGAGCCAACTTTCCTAAGCGAAACAATCGTATCATAAGGTAGGAGCATGGAAAGCCGCTTTCCATCCAACGGTAAGGTTTAGCCAAGCAGTCGTTGCCATTGCAAAGGGCCACTACAAGTCCTGTATTCTGAGAACTGAAAGCAGATCCATTTTTCTCGACCTGCTGCAGAAAACTTTACTGTTGAAAAACTCTAGAACGCTAGGTGGTAGTAATTCTGACCACCTAGGGCATCTATAGAATAAGTAGTTTGAGACTTTGGACTGGTTCTTTCTATGAACTTTAGGACAATGCAGTGAAAAATAACAACTCCGTCCCCCACAAGGCCTGAATATCCTTGCCTGGTTTGAGTTTGACCTCACATTTAAGAATTTTGGAGCAGAAAACTAAATCGTTAAACACGCGACGATAAAGCAGTCTTTTCAGACTAAACTTTTCCTTTCTTCTTTCATATCTTGGCAACCTTCCGAACGATCGTGTTTATATGTTTTTCAAAATTTAAGCTGGAGTTGGAGTTGACTATAATTCCCAAATCGCGAACCTCTTGTTACTCTTTAAAGGCAGTGTTCACGATAAATTTCACTTCCAATATCTCCACGGTTTACGGAAGGTCTGGTGCCCTATGTAGTAAGGCATGCTTAAAAAGGACACGAAAGACGCGTTTTTGAGCCAAAATAGGAACTCTTGTTTACGTTGATTTTTGAGCGTGGAGGAATTGACCGCTAGAAGGATGATACCTATCAGTGCAATGAAGCTATCAGGTCACTTATCAGCACTTCCTTGACTTGATCATTCCTGTAATCTGAATCTTAATTTGTTCATTCCGAGGGGGTAGATGTGGGGCACCAGGCGTGTCTGGGGCCCCAAAACGCTTGTTTGCAGCCGTTATTTTGCCGCTCCTGGCTCGCTTTCTACCGTTCTTTCGACACTGGGAGCCTAGGATCCTTCTCGCCTATCATTTCACTGTGGACAGTCAACGAGGATGATCATCGTGAACGCTGCCTTTAATGCTAAAATTATTGAAGCTATATTCTGGGGGGAGCGATATTGCCAAGATGTAGCAATGAAGTTGTCGACAGATTGACAGGAATTTCCCAGACAGACGCCCAATCTACAATATTTGCTACGGACTGTGACAAAGCCAGAGAGACCTCTGCTTGAGTCTCATTATAATAAGTATCGTATACCTTAATGCCGTCAGCATACATCTGTACCTTAATTGAGGGATGTGTCGCTAACTTGGCTAAACGTATAAATACGTATAAATAAGAAACAAAAGCGGAGACCGCTGGTGCAAGGGTAACGTGATGAAAAAGAGTCTTCAACCCTAACACACATATGCCTGTCTTTCAAATAGGATCTTAGCCAATCAAGCAATGGACCAACGACACCAAGATTACGTAGCTCAAAGGCAGCGTTCACGATGACCATCCTCGTTGATTTTCTACAGTGAATTGATAGGCGAGAAGGATCTTAGACTCCCAGTGTCGAAAGAACGGTAGAAAACGAGCCAAGAGCGGCAAAATAACGGCTGCGAACAAGTGTTTTGTTGTCCCAGGCAAGCCTGGTGCCCCAGATCCGCCCCCTCGGAAGAACAGAACAAGTGAAGGAAGTGCTGATAAGTGAGCTGATTGCTTCATTGCACTGATAGGTATCATCCTTCTAGCGGTCAATTCCTCCACGCTCAAAAATCAACGTAATCAAGGGAGGGCCTATTTTGGCTTGAAAACGCGTCTTTCGTGTCCTTTTAAAGCATGCCTTGCTATATAGGGCACCAGAACTCCCGTAAACCGTGGAGATATCGGAAGTGAGATTTATCGTGAACACTGCCTTTAACAAGCAATTTTTCGTGATTAACTTTATTGAAAGCCTTAGACAAATCAAAGTAGATTATATCAATCGAATTTCCTTTGTTAGGCCCCCGTCATAGTCGGCCGAAAAGCCGGCCGTCCTAGTCCCACCCGGTCGATATTTATGAGACACACGCAGGACGGGAATAAATGAAGTGATAATAATCTTCCTCAACTGATAAAATTCCACCTCCTCTATGTCGTCGTTGGTCGTATCAGGTGGATTTTTATCATTCCAGACGGTTTTTGTCAGTTGGGATCGAACTTTATCATATCATAGGACGATTTTTATCATTTGAAGATGAATTTTATCACTTCATTTCTTCCCGTTTTGCGTGCTTCTCATACTTATCGACCAGGTGGGCCTAGGACGGCCGCTTTCGGCCGACTGTGACGGGGGCCTTAATAGCCGAACACCAATCGAAAACACAGTCCGCCAGCTGAGTGACTGTAGATGCACCAGCTGTGAAACCGTGCTGTTCGGAAGGAATAGAATTTGTCTAGCCAGAAAAGAAGCCAGCTTATCACAAATCAGTCTTTCATTATCTTTACCGGAGCGGGCGTAATGCTAATTGGTCGAAAAGCAGAAAGACAATTAGATTCCGGGGTCTTAGGTATCGCTGTTACGATAGCTTTTTTCTAAATTGAAGGCACCTCATTGAAAATTAGAGAAATATTGAATGTCATAGATAAAGGCTTGTATAGGGACTTAGCGCAATTCCTGAAAACAATATGAGGAATTCCATCAAAAGTAGCTGGTGATGAGCTTCTCAACGATTTCAATACAGTACTGACGTCGTATGGAGAAATCATGAAATCCTTGAGACTTTGTTGAGCTTCGCTTTCATTCGCCAAAGAATCAGTACTATCAGCATTGACAGCAGTAAAGACTAGGGCAAAATACTTGGCCAATGCTTCGGCCTCTGTTTCGTCACATGAAAATTTGTTTCCAAATTCATCTTCAAGCACGGGAAGTTTGCCATGAGCTTTAATTTTATGCCTTATGGGTGAAAAAAGCAACCGCTTGTTTCGGTTGGTTGCAGCACGTTTTTCCTGGTTGGCTGGAAAACGTTTCAAATGAGGTTCAAGATCAGAACATGTTTTCAAATACAGTGGTTGGGAGGTGTGTTTGGTCCGGGTACGAAAAAGACAGAGTTTTTGTGCGATTAGATTTGATACATGTTTAGGATAGTGAGGTTCAGGTGATTGTTGAACAGTGAACGGCACGAATATAGCTAAGCCAGAATATACCGCGCTGCAAACCATGATATAGTTCCACATATTTTATAGCCTCAGACACAGCTGGCCAAACCGGGTGTTTTCTGCAACCTCAATCGTCTATGTTTTTCAAACGTATCGAACGGCTTGGGAACGGCAGGTTACGGCGATTTTTTCAAACAACTCTGACAGGGGCCTGAGCGAAAGGTCCCGTTTCTTCTTTACCGGGTGCCACTATCGTACGAACAGCGGGCAAAAAAAATCCTTTTGTACTAAACGCACGCATTCGCGTACTAACCTCACTCACGAACTGGTGCACGCTGCGTATCAACCGCTCGTCATTCTCAACGGGTGGGTATCGACCGCGTGCGCTCTTCTGAGCGAGCCTCTAGTACGAAATACAACTCTTTAGTGCGGTCGGTACGCACGTCTACGCAGTCAATACGAAAGCGCTCGCGTCCAGTACGGAAGTAATGAGATGAATGAGGTCGGTATGTGAGTTTGCGTGGTCGCAACGCAAAGGTACGCGTGTGGTACGCAATCGCAAATCGTAAATCGGCAATTCCTCATATGTCAGCTGGTGGGGACCGTGTGTCCAAAACAATGTGAAGGTTGTGGGAAAAAAATTATGTAGGGGAAACAAAGAGGCCCCTCTCTAAACGGTTGGATGAACGCAGGAAGGCTTTTAGAAACCCCACCTCGTACCCAAACAACAGCTTCTCCAAACATAGAGCCTCAAAACGCTCCGAAGAAGCCCCACCTAGACCTATCATCACAGTATTGCATAGGTCGGCGAAAAATCTGGCAGGAAGGAAAATTCTGGAAGCACTAATTCTGGAAGACGCATATCACCTGAAATAAACAACAGGGAAGAATTACGCGATGTTTTACAACTCATCGCGTAACTACAGTAACATTCCACAGGAACTGTAGTGCGATTGTGAGATAAGCGATAATTGTGGGCCCAGGCAGCATACACGCTCGTAAACGTGATTGAGATAACTACGGAAATAGATTGGTATGGCCCAGATTACAACGCCTACGCATTTTGAAGTGTCAAAAATGACCAACAATGCCGCTACATAAGTGAGAAGTGAGCCCCGCCCTGTATTTTCACGCCCCCTGTATTTGCCCTTTTCCTGCGACGCAAGGATGCTGGGTCATATTCACCGTCGGTACTGCTGGTAGGTTGCCTAACAAGTGAACCACACACGTCACTGGCGGCGAAGATGACCGAGCAACCCTGCTTTGGAGCAAAATAGCAAATACAGGGGGCGTGAAAATACAGGGCGGAATTAACTTCTAACTTATGTAGCGGCATTGTGGGTCATTTTTGACACTTCAAAATGCGTAGGCATTATGTTGTAGGCCATACAGCTCGATCCACATTGTTATCCCAACCACGTTTACGAGCGTGTATACTGCCTTTAAGAGCAGTCTAGGGATAGGACGATACTATCTCACTTGGTGGCCAGGCCCTTCGGCCAGTTCTTCAAGCTAGTCACCCGATATTACGGGTATGATTGACGCCATTTCATGCGATTACATGTATGCATTTCAGGTTTGAGAGAGGCGCTACCCTGCGAAGAAGTTTCAAGAATTCTGGAGAGTTTCAACTTTTGGAAACTTTTGAAGCTTTTGAAACTTTCAATAAAAGTTTGCAGCCTCCATTGTATCAACATTGCACAATAATGATAGTCCATAAAGATGAAAAACTACAACTCCAGCAGCTCTTGCTGACGATTGAGGAATGTCCTAAAGGATTGGGTGACATGGACAACACGTTTGCTTGCATTAGAGACCGGAAGTTCTGAAAAACCCTGTTGCTGAAGAAATTAGTTCTGACCTGACTTCTCGCTACAAGACCCCAGATAGTGAGTCCTCCACTTCTCGTTATAGTTGGGATAATACTCACAAGTTGCCGAAGAGGTATAGGTATGCGCTTAGTTAAACGCACAGTCCAAGCTCGTGGGTAATATTTGATATTATGGTCCGGACGCCCTGCGTAGCAACCCTGCCGAACGCGGAATCTCAACTCTTCCGAATAAGCGAGAAAAATCGAGCACCCACTCTCTCCGCCCCCGAAATCAGCACCCATTCGCTTCGCCCACTTCGGAGCTTTCGGTCTCAATAGGGACGAAAAGCGAAGAGGAATCTGATCAAAATCTATGTTCTTCCACTTGTTATCGGCCTAACTTTATAATGTGGTTTGCTCCGATGACTGCGAACGACGAGGAAAAACAGGACCGCGATAACTCGTCCAAAAAATGTTCATAGTCCGAATTCATAATTTTTGAGGGGTCATAACTCCGTTCGTAGTGGGTCCTGAGAAATTCTGTAGGCACCGTTGTGATCAGTCCGACATTCTCTCCAAGATAAGCTTTTGAAGGCAGTGTCCGCGATAAACTGCGTCCTCGGTTTTTGGCCGGAAATCGAAAGTTCAGGGTCTCATTGGAGCACTGGGGTCGAAATAACGAACGAAAACGAGCCTGGAAGAGCTCCATACGGCTCCGAAGTCCGCTCGCGCTAGCCCTTCCGCTCGCGGTCGAGATTTCCGAGGAACAGTTTGGTCCGCTTCTACATTAGCATTTGAGCGCGAGCGCGGCTGAGTCTTAGCATTGGGGCGCATTTGCACGCTGTCTACTTCAGGACCATGCCCGCGCAACTCATCCAACGTTGAAATGTGGCTTTCAGCAAGAACAGCTGATTTGGGATGTTTTGCAGCGTTTTTCATGATTCTTTTTTCACTGATAAAACAGTCAGACTCTAAACCCTCGTTTTCTGGTGGGAACTCAAAAACGATTCTTATTGTGTACACTGCCTTTAAATTGGAAAACTATGCCCAGCTTGGACCGTGCCTTTAAGATTTTGTGCATCATTATCAAATCGTTCTTGCTTCTTCTGCTCTTTAAAGACAGTCCTGTTTTTGCTTCTGTGCCTCACAGGTTGTTAAGGTGGAATATTTATTGGCCGACGTATTCATTATTTAAATTTACAATATATTTGAAGACAGTGTTCACGATAGAGAATGTGTCTCAGTTTCCACTAGGAGTTGGTAGTGGAGAGGCGCAATGTAACGTTAACGTCGAAAGAAAGCATGAAAACCAGCCAGGAAGAGCCCCAAAGGAGCCCGAAGTTGCCACTTTGAGCGCAACGCAAACCCCAAAAGCGCTATACCCGCCCTCCGACGTGAACAAATGAAAACTCGAGATCGTGAGAGGAGCGATGATTTCTGATCAATAGTCCCGTTCTTCCCTCCATTCTCAACTTCTCTCCTAAATCAGATCATCTCGCATACAACTGCTACGAAACACGGAAGTTACAAGCTTCGAACAACTCGTTCACCATGCTTCCCTGGCTCAACTTTTGAAAAACCATAACTCCGTTCCCAGAACGTCTTGTACGATTCCAGAGACATGATTGGAATCAGCATGGGACTGTTTTTAAGGTAGGCGGGAGAACAGAAAAACAATTTTTCGTGATCACTACCTTTAACGACGACATTTCAGTTGTCGATTTTCCCTACATCATTAGGCATACTACTGTATTGAAGTCCAGAACATCTCAAAAGTAGTTTCATGGTGTAGTTATTCTGAACACTTTCTAACAGCACTATATCTTTCTTCTTATAGGGGTTAAAGGCAGTCGTTCCACTCTCAACTACAGTGCGTTCAGAAAGTATAGGGACACCCCCGAAAATCAAGGTTTTCAAAATCATGTTATATTTGGCTATCAATACTGTTCATAAATGAATTCAACAAGGTGAAAAATCTCTATTCGTTCATTCCTAAAACAGCTGAGCAATTTTACAAGAATTTATTTCAAATTTCAGATTTTTTCGCCGTTCAGAAAGTATAGGGACACAAAACAAAAAAAATTATTAAACAAAGAAAGAATTAAACATACAATCTAAAATGAAATAGCTGCACCACCATTAGAAATGATCTCAAAAATTCTCTTTGGCATGGAATTGATCAAATTGGCGATGACGTTTTCATCCAGATTGGCCCACGCTTCCGAGATAGCGACCTTCAGCTCATCTACCGTTCTGTATTGCTTATTGTTGGCATAAACCTGGCGCACAAGTATGCCCCAGATATTCTCTATCGGGTTACAATCTGGACTACACGCGGGCCATTCCAACAGACGGATTCGATGACGTAGAAACCAGGTTTTTGTAGACCTGGACACATGTACCGCCGCGTTGTCTTGCTGGAAAGTGAAACGCTGACGCCGTGTTCTGGACAAAAATGGCAGTAGATGTTAGCGAAGAGTTTCTTGATATTACTCCGACTTCATGCGGCAAGAAGTGAAGGCCAATTCCAAAACACCTTCGCTACTGAATGCTCCCCAACACATCAGCGAGCCACCGCCGAAATTCCGTCTGCTGAAAATCAATGGATCCTTGCGCAGATCTCGCCAGTAGGATCGAGCACCATCCGATCCGTCAAGATTAAATTTCTTCTCGTCGGAAAAGATGACCTGCCATGTTCCTCTTTGCAAATTCAAGTCGAGCCTCTTTATGGTTTGCAGATAACGACGGGGCCTTCTTCATCACTTGTCGGACAATGTTTTCATCGCCACTTATGGTGTTCCAGACTGTCGTTTCCGAAACACTGAGCGATAATTCAGACTTAATCTGGTTCAGCGACAGTGTGCTGTTGGAGCAGAGCCGAATAATTCTCCGCGAATCTTGATTGCTGATCTTCTTCGGCCGTTCAGTACGCTTTGCAGTACCGTAGGAATCTGGATCCCGCAGGAACTGGTCGATACAGTTGACAGATCTTCCGAGCTGGATAGCGATTCGACTTTGGCTCAACCCGGCAACGCTGAGCGCACGAATTTGAGCTTGTTCAGCAGCAGTTAGAGCAGTACCACGAGCCATTTCAGGAATAAAGATATCACATGTACTCATCTTGAGTTTATGTAGCGAACCTGCAACGGGAAATTTTGTTTGGATTAAAAAATCTGAATTTTCGAAGGGTGACCCTATACTTTCTGAACGGCGAAAAATTCTAAAAGTTGAGATAAAATCTTACAGAATTTCACAATTGTTATATTAAAGGCACTGTTTGCGAGAAACTTCATCCTCGAATTTTCCATGACAAACGCTTCTCGTGGCTCTCAGAAGCAGAACAGCTTCGAAAAAACGGGACGAAAAGCTACCCAAGAGCCTCAAAACGGCTTAGAAAAGTGGGAAAACCCCGCCTCTGTGGGAAAGTCCCGCCTTTTCCCGCACCCCGACGTGAACAAAGGAACACTCGAAATCGTGTGTTGAGCGATGGTTTCCGATCAAAAGCCCCGTTTTTCCCTTTATTCTCAGTTTCTCTCTTTACTCGTTTTAGCTCGCATACATCGGCTGCACAAGACAGAAGTTACAAGCCTCGGACAACTCGTCTACCATTTTCCCTAGCTCAATTTGTGAGGGACCATAACTCCATTTCCAGAAGGTCTTGTACGATTCGAGAAGCATCATTGGAATCAGAATGGGACCGGTTTCAAGATAGGCAAAAAACAGAAAAGCGATTTTAATCGCGAACAGTGCCTTTAATAATCAAACATAGGTTTTCCATGATGCTGAATTCATTGATGAACAGTATTGATCACCAAACACTAAGTTTTATTGGAAACCTCGATTTTCGGGGGTGTCCCTATAGTTTCTGAACGCACTGTATAGGGCGAGCTAGGCTCTGTACGCTTTCAAAAGCAATGAGGGATTATTCGCCTTCATAAGTTTGAACACGTTATGCGCTCTGTATGTTGCTCGTTTAACAAGTAGTTTGCAGCGAGATCCCAGAATCTAAGCTACTGTTTATTAGAAACCCCAGGTCTCTTATCTCCTTAGTCCGAGTCCAGGGTGTACCGTTCATGAAATAGCCTGCAGAAACCGTAGTTTCGACTATACTAAGTACCCTGGATTTTTCGGCTGCTAAAGGTAAACAGTATTCAGTAGCTCAGTTGTGAATAAAAGATATTGCCTCTTGTACATTCTCCTCATCCGCTTGGTTTTCAATGGTCTCATGAATTTAGGTATCGTCGGCGTACATCTTGCGAGTTACACCAAGGCTTGCGATACGGTCTGGAAGCTCATACATATACTCAGACATTGGGATTGGCGGACCGCCGGCATTCGCTTGGCGAGCAAAAACCATTCCCGATGTCGGACAGCCGTTAGCCGGCGGTCCGCTAAAACCCTGCCAGCGGTCCGCCGCTAGCTCTAATTGCCATCCCAAGAATGAGCCAGCTGTCGGCCTCGTAATTGTCAATTGCCAGCTGAATGCCTGTTATTCCCCAGCTGTTAGGCAACTGGCACATATTCGCCAGCCGTCCGTCGCTGGCATTAAATGACATACCGAGTGTATACCAACTGTTGGCCTCGTGATTACCATTGGCCAGCTGAATGCGAGCTATCCCCAGCTGTCGAGCAACTGGCGAATTTTTGCGGGCGGTCCGCAACTCCCAAAGTCTGAGTACTCGCAGTCGTATTATCGTCATCGTAGATGAGGAGCGGTTGTTTTTCGAAAAAAAAAACAACCATGAAAATGAAGAAATTATCAAAACCGCACCACTCCTATAATAGTGGTGCCCAACCCTGCGAGTAGCGGGGAAATGGAGGATACGTGTAAATCAGAAACAGTAAAGGTTAGAGTTCTCCAACTAGCGGCACACCACTGGAGGGCGTCCTGAACGAAAGACTATACATTTCCAATTTTCACAAGGAATGTCCGATTGTCAGGGGAATCCGAAATCCACTGAACAATCTGAGGATAGGTTCCAACTCTAGTCAGCCTCGTCATCAACTTTTTTTGCCGAAACCCTGTCAAAAGCTTTCGCAAAGACAAAATAGACTGTGTCTACGTGTTTCCTTGATTCGATAGCGTTTGTCCAGTCATCGTCAATAGAGCCGTCTCAGTTAATCTACCTTTTCAGAGTCCGAATCATTCATTAGAACTTACCTCGTTCCTTTCGAGATGATTCAAAAGGTGGCGCTCGACGATTTTTCAAGAGTCCGAGAGAACACAGAGGTGATACTAACGGGTCCTTTAATTTCTCGGATCACTATTTGTATACACCTAGCAGAAAATAGGTGCAAACATCCATTTCTGCGACAAGCCGCATACAGATAATTACAAATAACAGCTCTAGCTTGACCGTATCGTATGGTGTCTTCAATAGTCTAGTGAATGGACCAGGCTGGGGGTAGATTGTGATCGAAGCCTTGCTGAACGGTGGTGTACCGAGCGTTGCACCGCATGCCGTAATGATAAGTCTCGTTTGTTCGTCCAACCAGATTTGGCTGAGCCATTTGTCAACATACCATTTATCCTCTGTGAAACATCGAAATTCTGATCACTCATGGCCCGAGCAGCGCGCGCGATGCTGCAGCCTCCGTCTGCCCTCCGCTCTCTCGCTCTCTCTAGCCTCCGCTTCACACCAGCGCGCGTTTAAACCATGAGAACTTCGCGTTTTTACAAGGAATACTTATCGTCTATAGCTAGGTAACATACGATGTCTGGGTTATATGGTTTCGAAGCGCCAACATAAATTTTATTGAAACTCATAGTGATAATCACAGGGAAATCTTGGGATATCTCACTGATTTTTGGCAGTTAACATGAACTAGTGAGAGAGGAAGAGATTCGAACATAAATTATGTTGTAAGGTATGACTATTAATCTTTTGTAACCAAAATCGTCATAACTTTCTCTTCTTTTTTTGCTTTCTCGGTTTTTCAGTCTTCTTTTTGCTTCCTCTATCTGCTGACTCCTTCTCCATTTCTTTTCTGCTTGATGTCTGCTTTACGTCTTTTTCTTTGCTTTCGGCTAGTTTCTTATCACTTTTCGAGGCGTCATCTGATCTAGGTGGAGCAAAGCCTTCTTCTGGTGGTCGTTGGTCCTCAGGATAGGCGTAAGCTGGAGGAGGGGGTCCATCCGGGCACACGCCATAGGGTGGTGGACAACCATAGGGAGGGTATCCTTCGGGCGGATACACTTGATATGGATAAGGTTGAAAAAATCCTGGATTCATAGGTGAATAGAACTGATCCGAGTAAAAATCTTCATCATAGACAGGACCGGGTGAATGAAATGCGGCGACTTGTTGCTGACCTGAAACAATTGCATAGCCGAGACAATTGTTTTCGGAATTTCGCTTTTGATCTGAAGATAATGGCTGAAGGACTGCCCGCCGTAGGGAAGTTCCAAAATCTCACAGTCCCTACATATGTATGAGGAGAATAGCTGCTGCGTCGAATCTCTCTTTCGTTTCAATGTTGAAGTCGTCCAAAACTATCAAACTGTGATACCCTTGGCCTGCACTCAATGGCTTCGCCTTGACAAAAATCCAAAACCGTGAAACATAAAAACCACAGTAGCTCACCCTTACCACTTTCATGCAGCATGGTTTTTAGGCGGTTGCTGCTTCATACCCATCTCTGTCACGAGGATCAGGAATAAGCGGAATAAAAATTTTGAATTTCGGAAATCGGAACTAGGAAATCAAAACAAATTCAAAACTTCGGAAATCGAATTTAAAATAACATTTCGGGAATCGAAAATCGGAAATTCAACAAGTTTCAAATTTTCGGAAATCGGGAAGCGGAACAAAGTGTTCCTGCAGCTGGCATCAAAAAACAGGTTCTTGAACCTCGAGTTAAAAACATCACCATTATCAAATCATTATTCGCAAGATCCTTTCCCATTCTTGACACCAGACCATTGCGAATCAAACTTCCGATCTCATGGGGGTCCCATCAAGGATATGCGTAACTGCGACTAGAGACCAGGAGCGTAACGTCACGCAGCGGGCGCGGGGTCGCTTCGGAGCTTAACAAAAGCGTACAACTTTTAAATGGAGAAATTTAGGTCTCGACGCAAGAAGCCCACAATTATTCTGATTCCTTCTGATGGACATTATACACTGCGTTAATCAGTCATATTCAAGAACTCAAAAAGGTTTTGTTCAGAAATATATTCTAAAAAGCCGTCCATAGCTATACAATACCGCTCATAACATGTGTCCCAAATGCGTCGGCTACGCGACAGCGCGTCGGAAACGTCGTTTTTGTTCAGAGTGAACGATTTCAGAATCTGAAAACACCGTTCGATTCGTTTCGTTGCGCTGATTCCAAAAATGTATTCAGGTTGGAGAAAAAAAAGTTTCGACCTATTTATAACCTACTTTCTCAGAAAAGAGCCAAAATCTGGTAAATGCAGCGTTCACGATGATCATCATCGTTGACTTTCCACAGTGAAATGATAGGCGAGAAGGATCCTAGGCTCCCAGTGTCTAAAGAACGGTAGAAAACGAGCCAGGAGCGGCAAAATAACGGCTGCAAACAAGCGTTTTGGTGCCCCAGATCCGCCCCCTCGGTATGAACAAATGAAGACTCAGACTACAGGAATGATCAAGTCAAGGAAGTGCTGATAAGTGACCTGATAGCTTCATTGCACTGATAGGTATCATCCTTCTAGCGGTCAATTCCTCCACGCTCAAAAATCAACGTAAACAAGAGAGGGCCTATTTTTGCTCAAAAACGCGTCTTTTTAAAGCATGCCTTGCTATATAGGGCACCAGACCTCAAGTAAACCGTGGAGATATCGGAAGTGATATTTATCGTGAACACTGCCTTTAAGTATATGTTTTCGAAAATTCAAAACGTCAATGCATTCGTGTTGTCATGCTGTTTTTTGTCTGAGCGTCTTTATCACCAGTTATGTTTCACCGAGGCCCACCGCTCCGCTGTTGCTGATAACACTATGTAACAAATTTTTATTTTGTTCTGTTCCTGGGTTGAAATTGTGTTATCCTAACCCGTTAGGCTTGGAACAGTTTGGAAATCGTTGTTATTCCAAAAAAGTTTTGCTTCTGTGACCGGGACAATGAAATTCGGAAAATCACGTGTTTTCGAGAAAATTCCCGAATTGCTTTCAAGGCCGAGCTCCCTCACTGAATTGCTAGAGTTGTCCAGATGCTTCTGCAATTCTCCTGAACACTCTAGAACTTTCAAGAAATTTACAGAACTTTTCTGAAGCTCTCAGAACTCTCTAAAACGTTCTTGAACGTTCCAGAAGTAGCTGTACAAGAATAAAAGCACAGGTGTCTCGAACCAAGATTCCATTTCGTGTTATTGTCACCGCTGCACATCAAGTTAGGCCTCATCAGCGAATTGTCACTGCTCTTGGCAAAAAGTAAGCAGCATTTCAATACCTCCAAGATCTTTCGCCAAAAACATCCTAGGCTAAGGTGAGGGCTTGTATAATCGTCGGACCACAGATCAAGAGGATCATAAAATGTGAGGATTTCGCAAAGCTGTTGAACAGGACGGAGAGAGCGGCTTGGAGCAGTTTCGTTGCAGTTGTTCAGGGCTTACTAGGTAATCACAAAGCTGAAAACTATGTAGAGTTGCTGAAAAAGGAGAAAAAAAAGGAGAAAAGGCAATTGAAGTATAACACTTCGAAGCCAGGAACAAAAACTGTGTTACATAGTGTATTCGATATCTAAGGCTCGCTGGAGGTTCCTCAGAGTTTGCGGCAGGGGACGGCGAGATACAGAGTAATCAATTGCAACGCGGACCGACACGATCGACATTTCGGGGTTGAACTTTGCCGCGTTGTGCCATGTAGCTATGTCTAAACGACGCATAATGCCGTGTGAGTGAATCGAGCCCATGTTGTTTGGTATTGCATACATAGGTCGCCAACACAATTTAGTAACGGTCAAAACTTCCCGGCCTGCCCCCGATCCACAGTACTCCTGCTCGCAGCGGGACCAGGCATGGATTCTCGGGCCGCCAGCTCAATTGGCACCGATCATTCTATGCGGGGCAACGTTTATTGCTTACCGTGTGCGCTTTTCTACTCGCTGCGAGTCGTAACACCTGTGTCTATAGGGGAGTGGGCTAGACACATTGAAATAAAATCAGAATGTTTTCGGCTAACCTTTCTTCTCCTCCTCGTATATTAAACAACATAGACCGACACAACAACACAGTACCAGAAGGACACCCACTCTAAAACCTGGTTGAAAATAGAAATGCAAGTGAAATAGTTGTTTAGAAGTGTTTCCAGTGACGCACACAATCAGCACAATTGTCTTCCAAGACCACTTGTCATCATCACTGGGACAGCAGTCTGTACCACAGCATACTTCATTTTCACTTCGACATTCCCACACTATTAGTTCTACATGTGTGCCGTTTTTGTACTTGATCTTAAAGAAAAAGAAGCTGCAAATTTCGGTTCGAGACTCAAGCTAAAAAAAATCGTAGTGTACGCGACTAACTTTCGACAAGATGTCGTCAGGAGCCTGACCTTCGGCTGGGCTTGTATTTGATTCATTACTCTGTCGTTTACTCCTCTCCAAATGTGCTTCCTGCCTGGCGAGCTGAAAATATAGTGTCTGATCATGAATATAATGCAAGAGTTATATTTGAGAGGCTTGATGTGCTTCTTCCTTTCAAGAGTTTTTGGAACTACGCACAAACACCGCCCTTCGATGATTTTATATGATTTTATAATATCGAAACAATCAGTGGTAGCGGCGCGCAGCAATGTGTTAGGAAATGGGAAAGAGATAACAGAAAAGCCAGTCTGTACGATGTACACGGGTAATGACGAAGGCGGATTCGTCTATCAACTGACGGATACGGTAAAAGCGAGTATCACGCGAAGTCGTATAGTACACAAGAGACACCACCACCGATATTATAAAACACATAGGTTTCGTATTCGCATTGTTCGACCACGAGCCGGCGACGATTTAATTGGAAATCTGTTATGCTCAATCATGAGCCCGGCGAGGATTCATTGGAAATATGTTATAGGATAACCGATCCATTGAGGTACAGCCACGCAACGGATTAATTAATATCCATGGCTCGACAACATGCATTGTCAATCCACGATCATTGGACAGATCTGACGAAGCACCACCGCATAGAAGCAACGATGGATTCAGCAAAGACAGTTCGCAGCTCAGACTACTCATCTATTCTTCTTCTTCTTCTTCACAGTCCCCTCTGGGGAATTACTTCGGTGATGCCTCAGACCATTGTTGTCTCTCTGACCCGAATTTAATTCTTACGTTTGTTTCCCCCGTCCTTCGAGATGGACCTCATCATCTATCTCTCGCTCCCTTTTGACTTCTTCACATACAAACTTGGGTCATGATTCTATTCCTTAGCACCATTTGCTGTTAACAATAGTGTCCCTCTGAAATTCGTCTTTGCTAATAAAAAGTCAGTTCTCAACGTGCACAAACACTCTCTTAAAAATCAAATCATCGTTATAAAAGAGTTCGTCCCCTTGGATAGCGGGTTGGCCACTCTTTCTAAGTCCCGCATCCGTACATGAACGGCGTTGGCCAGCGACGTTTACGAATGGTTCGACACGCTGCACTCTTACATGAAAGCTGCCGGCGTACACCCCGATCAGGCGCACGATCAAGCTAAATGGCGCCAACGAACCAGAATGGCGGACCCTGCTATGGAGCGGGACAAACGCTGAGAAAGAAGAAGAAGAAGAAGAAGAAGAAGAAGAAGAAGAAGAAGAAGAAGAAGAAGAAGAAGAAGAAGAAGAAGAAGAAGAAGAAGAAGAAGAAGAAGAAGAAGAAGAAGAAGAAGAAGAAGACGACGACGACGACGAAGAAGAAGAAGAAGACGAAGAAGAAGACGAAGAAGAAGAAGAAGACGACGACGACGACGACGACGACGAAGACGAAGACGAAGACGAAGACGAAGACGAAGAAGAAGAAGAAGAAGAAGAAGAAGAAGAAACAAGAGAAACAATCAGGTTTAGGGTGTCAAAAGTGCTAAAAAATGTGCTAACAGCAACTAAACGACTCTGACATGAAAGCTGCCGGCGTACACCACGATCAAACGCAATTTTCACTTGTGCCCTTATTACACAGAAGCTTTATGTTCAAAGCGTTGTGCTCTCTCCATATATGTGTGCATGCGTAGCCTACCTGTGGCTGTGTCCAGAAAAGCGGTCTTCCCGACTGTCCAGCTGTCTTCACCTGACTGTTGCTCCAAATCACGTCCTTTCTGGTTGTTTTGATTGCTGTTTGTGACGTTGCTGCCACTCTTCCGCTTAGAAACCGCGCACTCCACTATTAATCATCCGTTCGAGCAGAAATCGACATGGCTGATAAGCATTGTCGCTGCCGCGCATGTCGGTGAGTATGAAAACTTTCTGAGAGAAAAGCTCTAGAACGACAGCTGGCACTGAAACCTGAGTGCTCTTTGCTGTTGGAAAAGGCCTGTGCCACCTGCCTCCAAAGCGTGCAACACTCGATTCCTTGATTCAAGGTATCGGCAAACCATTCAACCACCTGCTAAATTCTACGAGGACATTTGCTGTGAAACCTGTCACTCCCAAAGTTTGTTGTTTTAGAAGATTTAACAGCAACAGAAATTCATACAAAATAGTGAGCGTGAGAAAACAATCTGCTCCTTCATTTTCAACTCTACATCGGTGGGTTTTAGAGTTTAAACGTGTCCGTAGAAGCGTTGAAGATGAACCACGTAATGGACGACGAAAAACTGCAACAACACCAGAAATCATTGAGCAAGTAAATAATATTGTTAATGAAGATCCAAGTTTGACTAAGCGTGGAAATGCTAATACCATAGGTATCTCAGACGAACGAGTTTTCCATATTTCGAAGGCAGTGTTCACGATAGATTTCAATTCTAATATCTCCACGGCTTACGGAAGGCCTGGTGCCCTATATAGCAAGGCATGCTTTGAAAAGACGCTATAGTCGTGTTTTTAGCCAAAATAGGTCCACGTTGTTTACGTTGATTTTTGAGCGTGAGGAATTGACCGCTATAAAGGATGATGCCTATCAGTGCGATCAGGCGATCAGCTCACTTATCAGCCCTTCCTTGACTTGATTACTCTTGTAATCTGAGTCTTCATTTGTTCATATCGAGGGGGCGGAACTGGAGCATAGAGTTGTTTTAGAACACCAAAACGCTTGTTTGCAGCCGTTATTTTGCCACTCCTGGCTCGTTTGTTACCGTTCTTTCGGCCCTGGGAGCCTAGGATCCTTCTCGCCTATCATTTCACTGTGAAAAGTCACCGAGGATGATCATCGTCAACGCTGCCTTTAAATAAAGAATTACGTATGAACAAGCTGTTTGAAAAGTTAGTACGGTATTCGTTAATGCAAGTGTTCACACAAGTGCTCTGACGATGGCTAAATTGAATGAATCAACGTACGAATTCTTGAACATTTATTTACCGTATTCACTAGATTTGACTCCAAGCGACTACCACCTCTTCATGTACTTGATACGAATCCTTCGTGAAAAGCGTTTTTCATCGAATGAAGAAGCTATTTCAGTCGTGGGACAGTATTCTGCAGAGCTTCCAGAAAATCATTACAGAGATGGTATAAAATTGCAGGATCATTGAAATAAGAGTATGTTGAGGGATATTATATTTCATAAAAAAACTGATTTCATTTGTAAGTTCACACTCTTTGATTTTTCCTTTCAATACTTTTCAACCAACCTGTATCATCATTACAGTACACAGCTTACCAGGTAGATTAATACTTATTATGCTAGTGGACTGGGGATCTGGATTCCTCGATGCTGAAGTAACTCTTCAAGGCACAGTCCAAGCTCAGAGACGAAATCCAAGATTTCCACATAATTGTGAAGTAGACCCACCCTATGTGACACCTGCCAAGTGCGAGCCCTCGATTCCTCCGAATAAGCGAGATATAAGAGGAAGCCACCCCGGTGCTCCCACATCGGGAAGCCACTTTGGCACGCCCCTTTTACAAACTTCCGAGCTCAACAGTGACGAGATGAGCGATGATTTTTGATCAATATCTCGTTCTTCTCTTCATTCTCAGCCTCTATCTCCATTCAGGGCCGCTCGCATACATCGTTTGCAAATGACCGAAGTTACAAGCCTCGGACAACTCGTCCACTATGCTTTCGCAGCTCGATTTGCGAGGGGCCATAACTCCGTTCATAGGGGGTCTTTACGATTCCAGAGACATCATTAGAATCAGCGTGAGACCGTTTTCAAGATAGGCAGAAAAGCAGAAAAACGATTCCGAGGCTGGACTGTGCCTTTAAGTCGTGAATGAAGGGAACAACCACCGCTCACATCAATGCCATTGTTGATTTTCAGGCAGATTTGCCAACTGAAGCTTTCTTCAGATACAGCTGAGAGTAATGTTTGCAGTTGCACTACGCGAAGAAGCGGAGAGCGTTGATCATACCTTACCTTGATACCTTGATGATCCATCTTAACTGCGCGTCGCCGCCGTGTGGACCACATCTCAACCAGCTCGACCGATCCCGAGCAAGGGACATCCAGTGATGGTGATTTTCAGGAAGCCCTCGCTCGGTGCAGAACGTCTTGACTCTGCCTGAAAATACAGGGTTCCATCTTGTGGGAGGACGGCCTAGAGGCCGGCGGCAATCACGTGGTAACCAGACTGTTGTACGGAGGCTCCATCGGTCATTCATGCGGCGCAACACGTGTCCTGCCCATCGGTGTTTGGACTGGGCCATGAACAGAAGAGGGTTCATTAACTGCGACTGCTTCCGAAGATCAGCACTGCGCAGGCCACCAGCTCGCTGGGCACGATGATTAGTCTTCAGTAGTCTGCGTTCCAAGGCCCTGTGAGCTGTCCTTATGACCTGTGTGGTCGCCTTCGTTTCACCCCATGTCTCGGTTCCTTAGCACAACGCAGGTAGCGCCGTGGTGTCGAACAAACGTGCTCGTGTCTTCACATTCCGCAATTTGTCTGTCACTTCCACTATAGATCCAGGTGCAGACCAGGCAGCTCGTCGTCTCCGTCCGATCTCCGTATACAAGTCGTTTTGCATGTTCACCTCTCTTCCGAAATAGACGTAGCTGTTTGTAGTGGGTAGGATGATGTCAGAGAGGCGAATGGGGCTGTCGTCGCACAACTGGTTGCGCATCACTTGGGTTTTCCTCAGATTCATTGTAAGGCCGATCGCTTTGCCTGCAGCGTCCAGTTCGTTAAGCATTCCTTCGACTTCAGCGGAAGACGAACCCAGCAGCACAATGTCGTCAGCGAAGCGCAAGTTGGATAGTCTGCACCCGTCCATGAGGATACCTTTGCTATCCCAGTCGATGTGGCGCATCACGTCTTGTAACGCGGCCGTGAACAGCTTCGGTGAGATGGTATCTCCCTGTCTGACACATTTTCCAAACGACATCTTCAGATTCCTCTCGAATAGTTGAATAATGGTGTTGCTTCCGTTGTTGCACTCTTCCAATATTCTGATGTACTGGGCGTCAACACCAGCGTGGATGAGAGCGTTAAGAACAGCCGGGACTTCAACCGAATCGAATGCCTTGGTATAGTCCACGAAGACGAGCGCTAGAGGTTGATGGTACTCCCCTGTCCGTTCAATGACTTGCGATAGCGCCTGAATGTGATCAAGACAGCAGTAACCCTTACGGAAGCCTGCCTGTTCTCTGGGCTGGAAATCATCCAGAGCCTTCTCTATCCTGTTCAGCAGAATCTTCGTAAAGACCTTGTACGGCACTGAGAGTAGAGCGATTGGCCTGTAGTTGTCGATGTCATCCCGATCACCCTTTTTGAATAGGAGTATCGTTCTTGACGATTTCCACTGCGCGGGAACGAATCCTTGCGCGAGGTATCTGGAGAAGTGTTCCGCCAAAACTTTCCATAAAGGTGAACCACCCGCTCTGAGGGACTCGGTGGTAATGCCATCTGGTCCAGTAGCTGTGTTTTTCTTCATCCCTTTGACAGCAAAAGCAACTTCACTGTCAAGGATTGGAAGTGGGTCATCTGCTACTGCAGGTAGTGGGCTACGAGGCACGGACAGTGTTGAGTTGAAGAGGGTGCTGTAGAAATCCACCACAATTTTTTCCATACCAGCGCGGGATGTGCAAATGCAACCCGATGAATACCGAAGGGCTGACACTTGTTCTCTGCGATCTGACAGCTCACTCCGGCAAAACCTGATGCTTTTCCTCTGGTTCACGGTGTCCAACAACTTCCGCGCTCGATATTGCTTCAAATCGCTCGATACCTCAGCTCTGCAAACTTTACTGATCGTAACACGTTCCAAGTGACTGGTATTCAGATCGAGATGTACCAGGCGGCGTTTTTCCAGCAACAGTTTAGTCTCCTTGCGCAACCTCTCAATTGGTTGCGCTGCTCCAACCAAGGAATTTTTTTTCGGCGTCCTTTGTCTGGCGACACAGATCCTCGTAATCGTCTGTAGGATCATCAGAAACATTCCATTGCGTATCAGCTACACTGCGCTGCATCACTTCTGAATCCACGGTTCGGGCTTTGCTGTAAAATCTCTGACTAAGATGTTTCCTTGTAAAGTTGTTGTGAAGTCGAAGCTTTGCACGAAGCATTCTGTGGTCAGAGCCTGTCACGAATGATGGAACAGTGCCGACGTCTAGGAGGGCCCATCGCCGATTAACGAGAATATGGTCAATCTCATTGGACGTCGTTTCGTTCGGTTACTTCCAGGTCCATCTTCGACTTTCGGGCTTCTTGTGAAACGAATTACCGTGGAACATACGTGCGCTACACAAAAAGTCTGCCAGGCGAGAACCGTTATCGTTTCTGATGTTGCCTCCATAAGATCCGATTCTTCCTTCTCCATCTACTGCTCTTCCGAGGACAGCATTGAAGTCGCCCAGACAAATCTTGTAAAAGCCTCTTTCTTTAGCTACTACATCCTCGAGTTGTCCGTAGAACTCATCGAGCTCATCATCCGCAGCAGCTGATGTTGGTGCATAAGCGTTGATGATAGAGATTGCTGGGTGTCCTTTGGGCTTGAGTCGTAAAACGGCCAGGCGCGGGGAGAAGATGAAGTGCGAATCCATAGTGTGTGCTATGGTGCTGTTGAGTAAGAAGCCAACACCGCCAACGTTCCGCCCCTCCACTTTTTTTCCGAGAATCAATAATCTTCCATCTTTCAATTTCTGCACGGAATCTTTGTTCGTCTTTGTCACCTGTACTGCTATAACATCGTAAAGTATTCGATCCGCAGCTCTCAGAAAGACGTGCTGATCCGCTTCAGTTGAAAGAGTTCGGGCGTTGAAAGGGCAAAATCGTACACAGTCGTGATGCCTGTGTTTGTCCAGTCCAGTTTGTCCGTTTCCATAAAACGTCCTGCGTACTCCGAGATTTGATCGCCCCTCACCGGTTGCCATACCTTCCGACGTCGCAGACGGCTGGGCGCGGTGTGCGAAGGACTGGAGCAGCTGAATGGATGTCGATGCGTTAAGGCATTCGTCTTCTAGATCTCGTCCTTAGCCGGGCAAGGGCGTGGGATGAGCCCCATGAACGCTTTAGCGCTGGCTTGACGCTGACATTCTAGGGGGGAAACAGTTCGGATCTGTTCGTCGTTCACACCAAAGCTTACCAGGCAACCCTACAGGGTCCGTGAACGCTTCCACCGTAAACTAACGAGGAGGTAGATCCCTGTACAGGCATTCGTCTCCTAGATCTCGTCCTTAGCAGGGCAAGGGCGTGGGATGAGCTTCTTTCTCTACGATTCCAGAGACATCATTAGAAGCAGCGTGAGAACGTTTTCAAGATAGGCAGAAAAGCAGAGAAACGATTCTGAGGCTGGACTGTGCCTTTACGTTGTGAATGAAGGGAACAGCCACCGCTCACATCAATGCCACTGTTGTTTTCCAGGCCGATTTGCCAACTGAAGCTTTCTTCAGATACAGCTGAGAGTAATGTTTGCAGTTGCACTACGCGAAGAAGCGGAGAGCGTTGATCATGCTCATAAGAAGTCGTCGCCCACCTCTTCTTCATTGTGTTGTACAGCCGCTCCGGGAGACGTGTTTGAATTTGGGGAAGTCAATTATTTGAAGCACAAGTGATCAGGTAAGAGGCGTTACCCGTGACCTAACAAACTGCACTTTTGCAAGCGGGCCAGGCGGACCGAACTTTCGTTTCTCTGTGAAGTCTTTTGCTATGGGGGTCCGCTCAACAGTTGTATTACTCGTTAATATTGGAAGCTACAAGGAAGGAGAATCATTCATCTAAATTTCGGCTCACCTTCTGAACTTCCTGGATGGGCATTGAACATTTGATCATATCGTCTCTTCTACTGGGATGGTTATCGAAGTAGTAATCGCGACCATTGCGATGAAGAATGGATCTGAACGCATCATAGACCATCATACCTGGAAAAAGGGATACAATTGTATCCGCTCAAAGTCTGGCGGGAGAGCATCTATAAGATGCAGAGAGCATGATTTTCAATGCCTTGAAAACCATTGTATCATTACATAGGATCATTGAAAATTGCAAAAAACCCGGTTTGTGAACTCCTACTCTGCAGTGCACGAGCTCCTCAGGCAACTTTCAGCTTAAAGCTCCACCGGAGAATAGCTCGTGGTAGATGATCACTGGAAAGCCCTTCTTATTTGGCAGAAAGAAGTACGTTGACCCTCGGCTTGTTGATCAAATATACAAGGAGGCAGAAGTATCAGACGTGTTCGGCTGGTATGCGCGATGCGCGGGGCGGAGAGCAGCTGAGATCGTGTCGGCGCTGGAGCTCGGTAAGTGTAGGCCCCCGAAAAAATCCTATGGCTTACGCGGTTCAACAACGGCATGCGCAGAACATTTTTCCTTCGCGTGCGTCGCGTATTCCAGCCGAGTTTTTCAGAGGCATCTGCCTCTACTTAGACAAAATGGAATTCGAAGCTCACACCGATTCGTTCACTTTCCCCGAGACACGTGCTAGCCCTCCTGACGCGAAAGCGTGTCTATCGCCTGGACAAAGGCGAGGTGGTGCTTATTACGGGCGAAGCGTGTACCTTGACGCCCGCGATGACAATTTTAAAGGTAATCATACGATTTACTCTTGAGCCAGAACGCATATGTCGGCAATATCGTCTGTTAAATTACCCGAGTTTGTCGCACTCCGCCCCGCTCAGACGCTGGAGGCCTCGTCCTACCGCTGGCGGTCCCAGTTGGTACTCGGGGCACTGGCCGCGTCGCGTGACGGCTGGCCGAGTGTGTATTCTTGGGCTTCACGCCCAGCTTATGAAAATTAGAAGAACTCCTCGTTTGGGCCTTCCAGATTCAGCGGCTTGTCTTAAACTCCGAATCCGAATCGCAAAACGGCAATATCGTCTGTTAAATTACCCGAGTCCGAATTTCGCAAAACTCCGAATTTCGTGCTCCAGGGCCACTATCCTGGTGACGACGCCGGCTTTCTAGCTGGGCGCTGGGCAACTTTTCGTCTGAGTGTAATAACTCGATCAACAAACCTAGCTCCCCATATCTTCGGAATGGTTCATTCTAATGCTATCCACCCTCTTTTAAGCAATCAACTTCAGAAGAAAGTTGTTAAGAAGTCCAATCAGCCAACCTCCAAAACTTCCAATTGCTGATCCGATAAGCGCATTTCGGAAAGTGTGCCCGCTTGAAAAGGATCCGAGTCCAGAACCGGAGCGAAACCTGCAATCATATAAATCAGCTCTTAATGTGCTGCTGCATTATTTTCAGTCAATATAAACAAAAATAATTCCGCTAGGTGAGATACTTCGCAATTTCTATGATCCACTCGAAAAGGAAGGGAGCTGTTCTTACGAAAATTGCTCTGATTGCGAAAGATAAAGAGAAATGCAGAGCCTACTCCTGGAAAGAGAGGAAAAGCCCAGACGTGACGGTCCGCTGTACTTGAGGAAACTTAGTAGGAAAATAGCAGTTTCTGGCGTCTTTGAGGCCGAAAACTTTGCCATTCACTTACCATAAAGGGTGTCCGATAGCGGTAGAGACATGCATTATGTTTGTACCAAATCGAATAATAGGAGGAACATTTGACCGTTCCAGTGCGATAAAAGAGTCCTATTTTTACTTGAAAACTCACTCGAATACTCGAAGGAGTGCGGAAACCGACTACAGTTAAAAATCAGATATCCTAAAGTATTGGGTTAGGTAATAAGTTCGTAGGGGATCGCTTATCTACCTTTTTTCACGTCAATTTATGCTTATTTCAGCCGTATAGATATTCTTCCACTAGCACACTTCTTCCTCTATCTGATGCTCCTTGTCGCCCCTCGTAAAACTTGACCACCTCCGAATATCGCAATTAATTGTAGTGTGTGGTCCAGAAGGCGAGTATTCAGCAATCGATAAAATTTTGATATCCGCTCCCTGTAGGAGCAACGAATCAGTCGTAATTGATTGAACATTTTATTCATCCAAGAGCTAAATTATAGCACCAATCCTAATTTGCGCAAGTTCTTCTTTTTTTTATTGGCTGTTTATGCAATTTTCTATCCTGAGCAAAGACTTTGAGGCATTAACCCTCACAGATATGTATGTAGCACAAAGTATTCCCCGATCAACGTATTTATTTTGTAAATTATCGACTATTTTTTTGCAAAAATCGATTTCTGCTTCATTCTACCGTATCTTATATTCTTTAAAAACATTCTCAATATCGATAATTCAAAAAAATAGAAACTGTATTCAGCTGCAACATTTGATGCCTCAAAGTCTTTGCTTATAAGAGAAAAGGCAAAAGTTGCAACTGAGAAAAAAACAAAAATTACCCCATTGTAGAAATACTGCAAATCTTTTTGGCGCTATAATTCAGTTCTCAGAAGGATTAAAGTCCAACCACTCACATTAGATTTGGTGCTCCGATAAGAAGCGAATGTATGCATTCTGTCAGTTTTTGAATACTTTTTACTCGGCACATCGAACATTTAATTTTGAAAATTGAAGGCACAGGACACCCAAAAAAATATTCTTTAGTTTCCATTCTTATCTTGGAAAGGGTCACACCTTGATCACAATGCTATTTCTGAAATCGTCCAAGACCCCCTACGAACGGAGATATGGCTCCTTGAAAATGCGTGTATTTTGAGGGCAAAAATTCGGTGGACAAGTTGTCTCAGACCTGTAGTTCTTTCTCAGTCGCGGCACGAGAGCAAAACAGGATGAGGAGATAGATCGGAAAGGGAGTGAAGAACGACGACTCGGATGAAAATCATTCATCCATCTTGCCGCTATTCAGATCGAAAATCAGGAGGGGGGCCGGGCCTGTGGTGGTCGCTTATATCTCGTTTATTTGGAGGAATTGAGATCTTGCATTTGGCACGTGTTATACAGGAGGGGTCTTCTACACAATTACACGAAAAACGCAAAATTCATATCTGAGGGTTTACTGTGCCTTTAAGTATGAAAGGACGTGAAAAAAGTACTGAAGCAAATCGCGATTCAATTTCATACTCAATTTTGCTAAACTGAACAGAAATTAAGAAGAAAAAAAATGCAGAAACAAAAACGCTGCAAACTTTCTTTCTCAACCCATGACTCTTGCCCACCTGGTGGATACGTACAGTCTCTACTATTGAAGGTTGGCGCAAACTCGGTGCCATATGCTACAATACATTTTGAGCTTGCTTCTCCCATAAATGGGGAATGCAAAGTATCACTAGGATCCATGCCGACTTCATGTACATATATGGAATGGAAGGCACTCCGGTGAAACCGGCCACAGCCATCCTTGGCCAGGTGTGATCCTGGCTTTTGTCCTGCACCCATGGCCAGTTGACGTTATTTCACGTTCGTTACCTGAGGCGCCTACTTCATGCTGGTCTATTTTTTCTCTCAAATTAGTTCTGTGATTTCAGGTATCGACCATGAACGCGCCCAAGCTTTATCCGCTCATACGCATTCTTTGAGGTTGGCTTGAATTGATTTTTGTTTTCTTTGATGGCTTTGTTCTTCTGCCGAAAGCCTCTCTTTGTTAACCAATTGACCGTAGGCGGAAGGGCGGATACGTTTTAAAACCATTGAAAAGGAGTAGAAAATGCTAGGATGTGAAGCATGCAGTAGAAAGCCCTTGGCCAGCTGCGGTCTGGGCTTTCGTTCTGTTCTCAGGGTAAATAAGCGTTGTTTGACGTACGCATGGGTGAAATTGAAAAGATTTTCTTAATCAGGATAAGCACGTGCTGGACGGCAAATAAAACCATATGGTACTGGGGGGTAACGGACCTCGATGAGGACACGTCAAGAGACAACGCCATGGAAATGGACGATTCCGAGGATGAAAGAACATATTTGGATGAAGATTTCTAGATATTACGGTACTCTTTCGTAACAGACGACCAGCCCGCAATCGTTAAATCTTTGTGTCTTTTATATACATTCTTTGCAAAAATTTTACACTTGCTCAGAAACTCAACGTGTCCGACCGCAGATTTCTGTCGGGTCGAACCCATTTCCGTTTTCGCCCTCACTTCTTCCAAGTGAGACGACGTGGGGGAGAAATAAAATTGATTCTCCCTCCCTCTCTTCTCACTTGAGACTACGTGGGAGAACAATGCTAAAGGGTCCGACCCGACAGAAATCTGGGGATGGACCCTGTTCGAGCTGGGGTCGGACCCGGCGAATGTCTGAGTGGCTCCACGCTTCCGCATGTTCAGAAACGTAAACATGGCACCATAAGCCTGTAGCTGCACGGGGGAAGCTTCATCAGGCTGGGTCGTCTAAATCGAAAGAGTGCCGATATCACTTACTTGCAAGTGCAATTTCTCACTGAAAGATGAGGAGATTTCACTTTTGCCGTACTTTTTTGTATATTACCACTTTTTGCCATACTTTGCACGTCAAAATTTTCCGCCATACTTAGACGATTATAAATTGCCACCGGCACAAAATTCTCACGGTAAACAAAATTGATGATACCCAATTGATAAAGGGTAGGGTATAAAAGAAATTGAGAGCGGTGTGTTTTCATTCACACACCATCTTTCTCCGGAGGTGAGCAGCTGAAGCTGAACACACTAGGGATTAGGGAAACAGCCTCACCGGTGATAAAGATAACACGATATTGGGGCCTCCTTCTGGGAAACTCTGGCAAGAAAAACTACTTCACTTTCGTGTGAATTTTGTGCCGGTGGCAAATTATAATCCTGTGCCATACTTTGTCTTCTACCGATAGCTCTTACGATATTTGCACGTAAGAAATGATAAGATGGGAAAACGGTGTTTTTTATGTAAAAAAAACGGCTTTCTCTCTCGAAACATTGTTTATTATCGGGTAAAAAGTTGAATTATCCATTTTGAAAGTCGGAAATACGGAAAAATTCATTCAGAACCGGTCTAAGTGCTCAGACAATGGGGTGGACCGACCGCAGGCGAAAAATCGCGTTTCGTACTGACCGTGTGCCACTATCGTACTGACCGCGGGCAAAAAATGCATTTCGTGCCGACCGCGTGCAAATTGCGTTCCAAACGTCGCCCATCCCGCTGTCGGTACGCAACTTGTCCGCCTTCGGACCACCCCATTGTCTGAGTGTGTACAGATGCCTGTAACGCGCAGCTATACATGGTACATATGTAGTAGAGTACAATTGTTCGCGGATCGCCACCGCCGTCAAATAAAGCTTCTTCAGCAGGCTCCCGCCTTACTGCTAGTTCCAGCGTTTTGAAACAATACAGTTTTGGCGGTGCGTATTCGGAAATAGATACCTTAGCTTGCGATGAAGAAGATTCGTTTACCTTCTTTAGCTCAGAGCTCAATAGGACCAAGAGATACATGTTATACCCACCCTCCATAGTAGTAGCCTGCAGGATAAGGTCGATGGCTGGGAAGTGCATAAGGGTAACGGCCTGAAAAAATGGAGCAGTAGACTTGAACTACCGGATGGAGCTCGTTGCCACGAGAGCGTCAATTGGTTACTGGCCCAATGTTGTATTATAACACTAGACGAAAAATGCCACATGCACGCTCATGCCGATCATTTTTTCCGCAGGGCTACCGTAACCCCCCTTTAAAATTTTTTCAAGTGTCAGCACATCTTAATAGCCAACAAACATGTTTGCACAGCTTCGACCTCCTCAGCCACTCCCCAGTGGCTTCTCGAGGAGAGCGGTGTGTGAATGAATGCATACCGCTCCTCCGCTCTTTTATACCCCGCATGTTATGAGCGTGTGTTTACATTCGTTATCATGTTTTGTTCAAGAATGGTTACGGTAGCCCTGCGGAAAAAGTGATCGGCATGGGCGTGCTTTTAAAAATGCCGTGCGGTGCCGATTGCCACAAAGCCATAAAATGCTTTTCAACTTTCATTTGAGTGTATGAGTCGGTCGCTATGATATAGAAATGCAACTGATATCATCATTTCATGCCCTAGTGGGAATCGGTGCAGCTCGGTACTTGGAGTTTACTTAATTTACCCCTAGAACTCTATCCTAGACGGGGGAAGGCATCCAATATTTTTTCACCAGCCGTCTTGCGGGCTCTGCCAGCCTGACTGCCCCCGGCGGAAATTATGATATTGTCCTTGCATATATTGAATCGGCTCAGAAATTATTTTGCCCTAATATATTTTGTTAAAGACAAAGATTGCCTGCCGCACATGTGGACACATGGAAAGGCAGACAGCGGCAAATTATACCGAGAAAACCAATAAATCTGCTCCAGCTGTGCACGCACACAAAATCAATCCGAAGTGGTGCAAATCCTGTAGATTAGGGTTCTCGAACTCATTTCAAAGACATTCTTCTTTCTGCGGCTTCCTGCGCATTCCTACGTAGTAGCGCACACTTTCTACGGCGCACAGCGCACTCCTACATGGGTCCCCTACACTTTCTACGGCGTCCGGCGCATTCCTAAATGGGTATCACATACGTCAGGCGCACTGCCACTGGGCCCCACACATTTTTTCGGCGTTCGGCGCTCTTAAATAGGTCCAATGCACTTTCTACGGCGCTCGGCGCACTCCCGTCGGGATCCCGCTGGCTTTCTACAACGTCCCGTTCGGTTCTTTCGGGCGTAACCCTTCTAAAACAGAAAATTCTGCAGTTACAGATTGCACACCGTAAATTGACAGACTGACAGACTGACAGACTGACTGACTGACTGACTGACTGACTGACTGACTGACTGACTGACTGACTGACTGACTGACTGACTGACTGACTGACTGACTGACTGACTGACTGACTGACTGACTGACCGACTGACTGACTGACTGACTGACGGACTGACTGACTGACTGACTGACTGACTGACTGACTGACTGACTGACTGACTGACTGACTGACTGACTGACTGACTGACTGACTGACTGACTGACTGACTGACTGACTGACTGACTGACTGACTGACTGACTGACTGACTGACTGACTGACTGACTGACTGACTGACTGACTGACCGACTGACTGACTGACTGACGGACTGACTGATTGATTGATTGACTGACTGGCTGACGGACGTAAGGACGTAAGGACGGACGCCACTCTCTTTTACTTTTATGGAAGGATAGAAATGAAAACAAGCTCTGATAAAAAATGCGGGATCAAATTATGTGGGAGGTAGGGTGGGAGGCACTCAGGATTCAGTTGGAAAATGAATGACAACGCTTCCGGAAGTCGATGTATTTTAATAGAGTCTCCACGAAAACAATGGCTGATAACGCTGTTAGGCATATGTATGATATCAGCCCAAATTTTCATTTTCATGCTCAGGCAGAAATGGGAACCCAACTGGGCAACGCCATAGTCACGCACCAATAGCATAGAAGCATGGGCCAGTGATGCCGAGGTGCGAGGGCGCTCAGACCGGTGATGACGTGTGAACGCGCCCGGTTCTGCCGCCTTCTCTACTTGGATGCGCTCTATCGACTACCTAGAGTCTGATTCGGGTCCATCACCCGGCAAGAGTGTGGGCCCTCTCACAAAAATAGAGCTATGTGTGGAGATCCAGCGTGTGTTCCTTCCATGTCCTATCGATTGACATGGGAACACCTCGCATTCATGATCTAAGGACTTGCGCGAGTGCAAGTCCACTTGATCACTCCATCCGGCGGCGCAGTTACTCTACCCAAGATTGTGCGCAGGTTTGTTTGAGGATTCAATGTGATATGGCTAGAGGTTGCCCGGGTCATAAGGAACTGCGACTCGAATCTCCATTAGGCTGACCGGGTGGTGAAAATCGAGCTCCGCCCCACAAAACTTGTCGGGGACACAACCGGTCACTATGATTTGCAGTGAATTGCACCCAAAAAGTGACCGGTTGAGTGACCATTTTCTGCCTGAGTGGATGAATCATTTTATTTTCTTGAGTGCCCCCCCCCAAATAGTTTCGAGCCAAAAATGCTTGATACTGCTATCAATAATTGTGGTGAGAGCGAAGCGCTCACCAGATTTGGCTTTGATTCGCCATCGCGCAACCCCCTAATCTCAGAATCAGGGTCCAGAGTAAACGTAGGAAGACCGTTCCTCCTGCATTTATTATACTTCAGAAAGCTGAATAACTGTTCAAAAAATGGTCCGGAATGGTTACCTGAGATTCGAGAAAAATTGTCAAAACCACGGGAATTCGGTCGAAAAAAGGGTTCATCTCCTTTTTCTATTCAGTTGACGTTCACGATCTTGTTGGAACACATATCGTTGAGTTAAGAAGCTCATTTTTGACCAGACAATTGGTTTTAATTGCACCTAGCTCCTGTAAAATTTTGAAGTTTGTAGCTCAATTTCTGTGGAACCTCAAAATCGAGGGTCAGGGGAGACGAAAACACGTAAACATGTTAATATAAACCATCCGACGTTTACTCATTGGTAAAAATGAACTAATGAAATAGACACCGTTACTGATAGGTATTTGCTCAGGATTGAAGGCTCCCTGAGACGGGGCAACGCTTCAATCAATAGGTTGAGATCTCGGGAGTAATTTTTGGAATGCCGCACGGTGTGACTCAGAAGTGCGCCACAGAACGCCGTAGATAGTGTGCGGGACCCCAGTGGGAGTGCGCCGGACGCTGCAGAAAGTGTGCGGGACCCGAATAAGAGTGGTCGGACGCCATAGAAAGTGTGCGGGACCCGAATGGGAGTACGCCGGGCCCTGCAGAAAGTGTGTGGGACCCGAATAAGAGTGGTCGGACGCCATAGAAAGTGTGGGACCCAAGTGGGAGTGCGCCGGACGCCGTAGAAAGTGTGCGGGACCCAAATACAAGCACGCCCATGCCGATCGTTTTTTTCCGCAGGGTTACCGTAATCATTCTTGAACAAAACATGATAACGAACGATAACATACGCTCATAACATTCGGCGTATAAAAGGGCAGAGGAGCGGTATGCATTCATTCACACACCGCTCTCTTCGAGAAGTCACTGGAAAGTGGCTGAGGAGTTCGAAATTGTACGAACATGATTGTTGGCTAATACGATGTGCTCATATCCAAGCTGACGCTTGAAAAATTTTTAAAGAAGGGTTACGGTAGCCCTGTGGAAAATATGATCGGCAGGAGAGTGCCTGGGACTCAAATGGGTGTGCGCAGAAAGCCGTAGAAACTGTGCAGGACATAAGTGGGAGCGTGCAGGACAATAGTGGTAATGTGTAGGACGTTATCGAAACTGTGAAGGCCATCAGTGGTAGTACGTAGGACATTAGTGTGAAGGTGAAGGATGTCATAGAAAGTGTGCAGGACTTCAGTGGGAGTGTGCAGAACGTCACAAAAGGGGGGGGGCAGGGCTTCAATGGGTTTACTTTGAATTGACACCATCAGGCATAAACCATGTTAGCAAGGAAACCTTCAGGAAAAACAAATGAAATTCCTGAAAGTTTACAGGTTTAGGTTCCTGGCAAAAGTAAAGATTTGGCATGACCGCTTCTTCGAGAAAAATTAGAAATATATTCTGTTAAAAGGGGAAGGTAAAGAAAAATGAAAAAAAGTTTCGAAATATTTCCAGAACGATTTGGCGTAGAATAGTTTGATTTTTGGGAAATGAAGTGAAATGGTTGAAAGTATGATTTGACTGTCGAGTTTGAACCAACTATTGATAAGAGTTGTGCAAAACGAGAGATCGCATTGTATGAGCTCATCCGTAGAACATATCGAAGCAAAATCACGCGTGATAAGGCAAGCAGTAAAGGCTAGTCCAGAAGTTGGCATGCCGCGGTCTTCACGTAGTAAGCGAAGTAAAATCTACTGTTTGTTCCATATCACGCGTGATTTTGCTTTGATATGTTCTACGGATAGGCTCATACAATGCGATCTATCGTTTTGCACAACTCTTATCAATAGTTTGTTCAAACTCGACTGCCAAATCATACTTTCGACTATTTCACTTCATTTCCCAAAAATCAAACTATTCTACGCCAAATCGTTCTCAGGAATATTTCGAAACCTTTTTTCATTTTCTTTACCTTCCCCTTTTAACTGAATAAATTTCTAATTTTTTCGAAGAAATGGCCATGCCAAATCTTTACTTTTGCCAGGAACCTAAACTTTCAGGAATTGTTGTTTTGAAAACTCCATAGAAATGCTTCGATTGATAGCCTTTCCAATCGGTGGTTCATTTAATTTCTGTCCTGAATCCTGGGTGCCCCCTCCGTGCAGGATAGTACCTCGGGCTCTACCCTAGACCGTGAAGGTGTTTTCAAGATTAAATCATACTCAATCACCCGCAATCGGGTGCAAAACTAGTGAGGGGGGCCACTCAAGATTCACCCATAGAAATGAAGAGATTCATCCATGAAAATCAAAATTTCGTTCGTTATCAGATATGTGATAACGTTATTACGCGTCATTTTCTAGAAATGCCATGGATTTTGATCGTTTTCTGAAAGCGATATCACTTAATTGCTGAGTGCCCCCCCAAACTAGTTTAGCACCCGCAATCGCACCACTGACGGTCGGGCTGCGCCTCCGATTAGCTGATCAATGCCAGAAGATGCGCGGGCCGGCGTTTTTACCGTCTCGGAATAGACGAGCTTTCTAAAAGAATTGGATTTTTGTGTTGTGTTATATATGTTCTTTGCATAAATTTTACATGTTGCTCTATGCCTCTAAATGTTTATAAGCAAAAACATGAGAAAGTGAAGCTGTAGCAGCATGCCAACACCTTTTTTACCAGAGTGGGTCGTCTATTCCGGAAGAGCTCCGAGTTTTCTAAACAACAATGATTGATAGCAGTATCGGGAGTTTTTATCAGAGTTTCTTTTCATTTCTATGAATGAATCTTGGGTGCCCCCCATCTAGGATAGAGCCGAGCCCGCTTGTGTTGCTAGTTATAGACGTTTAGGATCTCGTTTACTTCCACTGTCAGTGTGTGACTGCGGCCAGCCAGCTGTCGATAAACCCTCCTGACAGTGGATGTAAATCAGCACCGACGTTTATGGACGCCTGAGTCTGTATTTTAGACCCCTTTCTAAAGTTTTCTCTTGTTAAAATAACGAAAACCCCTGTGACGACGATTCACTCACCGCCATATCGTCCACCCCATCCTCCTCCCGATCGTCCTCCCCATCCTCCTCCTGATCGTCCTCCCCATCCTCCGGGTCTTCCTCCGGATCCTCCGTATCTTCCTCCCCAACTTCCGCTGCGTCCTCCTCCTCCACTGCGTCCTCCTCCCCCTCCTCCGTATCTTCCTCCCCAACTTCCACTTCGTCCTCCTCCACTGCGTCCTCCTCCCCAACTTCCAAATTTGGGAACAACTGGATCTATGACCAAAAGCAGGGGCATGAGTACGATCAATTGTGTCCACATCTGCAAAGCACCATAGAAAAAGTCGATGCTTCAAGCTTGTTTGATTCTCAATGTGTTGGAGGACCGCTTACTTCTTCATCCGCAACTGATGTCAAAGACGATGGTAGAAAACGAAACACTACCCCGAGTTTGACAGCAAATGATTGCCTTATGAAAAAACATTGTGATATGAGCACCACTCATGATAATCATTGGCTTGTTTCCAGCTGAAATTTTTACTATAATCCACAGCAACGAAAAAAGGCGAAGGTGCGGCTGCGGCATTCTCCCAATCTGCTGTAGTATCACTGATGTTTCCGAAACAGCTGTGATTGATCGGTGAGTTTCTGTTTACACCAACTCAGAAACTCAACGGGTCCCATCGCAGATGTCTGTCGGGTCGAACCCCTTTCCGTTGTAGCCCCTCACTTCTTCCAACTGAGACGACGTGGAAGAGAAATAAAATTTGTTCTCCCCGAATGTCTTCTCACTTGGGACTACGTGGAGGAACAATAATAAAGGGTCCGACCCGACGGAAATCTGGGGATGGACCCCGTTCGAGCTGGGGTCGAACCCAGCGAATGTCTGAGAATACGAATAAAGTTGTGGGAGCAATATTTTCTGAATATTCAATGCCTTTTTATGGCATGGTACCTATATGATCACAAGATATCGCAAGGTAGCTGAGTTGAACACAAAACTTAGGTGTCAGGCAGAAATCGAACGCTTTCCTGCCGGAGGTGTTGCCTTTACATTACCGGCACCGCTCCGCATTCCTCAGCTTATTGACACATGAGCTCTGTAGGCACATACAGTTACGCTCAGGCCTTTTGATGACAAAATTTTGATATTTTTGAATATTTAATGCCTTTTTTATGGCACGGTATATGATCACAAGATATCACAAGTTAACTTAGTTGAACCCAAAACTTTGGGGTCAGAGGTGTCGGTAGTGGAACACTCTCGCCCGGAAAACGATGCGATGCGGGTTCGATTCCTGCATGACACCTAAGTTTTGTGTTCAACTCAACTACTTTGTGATATCTTGCAACAGGCAATGTTTTCCCGAAACATCCTTATCACCAGGGTGCGTTCCAAGAACATTCCCACGGCGAAACGCGTCCATGGAATCGTAGCCACGGCCACGTTAGAGCAATTTTCAGTCATAATTCGCATCCATAGAAAGCAAACTTTGTCCATGGGGAGGTTGTTTTGCTTCCACAGCGTCTTGAGAACGTTCTTGGAACGCACCCCGGCTATATTTCACCATGGCCAACCTCTGCTGCTGATAAGCAACAGATATGCCACGCCGCCATCTCAGGTACTCAGGACGACGGCCGGCGAACCTTTCCTATCTGGCCCGCGGTCTCCGTCCTCCGACCGCCCGCTTTTGGTTCGCCGGTCAGCCGTGTGTTGACGACCCGCCGACCTTTACCAGATGGCCCGCGATCATTATTTGTATTATTGTTTACCTCAAGCATGTCACCCCGGCCCCACGGCGGAGAAACGCCACGCCTCGGTCCGTCGCAGTCTGCGGTGAGGAACCACCCTCCCCGCGGATCACGGCAAAAACCGCCCCCCCCCCTCCCAGCCGTGGAGATACCCCTATCCCCTCAGCGGACAAAAATATGCTGGCCTCCGGAGAGTGACTCGAAGTCACCTTCCAGGGCCGGCATGAGAATGCCGATTGAGGACTCTAGTGAGATGAGGCGCCTTTTAAACCGGCTGTGCACGTGATAACCACGTTACGACGTGATCAGTCCTGATCATTATCAATTGTCTTTCCAACCGGCCAAATTGAAGATGGCGTGGCGTGTTTTGTGGTTCGCGGGCGAGCCAATATCCGCGCTGCGTGTGCGTCGCATGCAGCATGGTTCGCCGCTGGCCGGCACCCTCGAAATGTGGGGCGCCGGCCGTCGTTCTCGGCATAGAGGTTCGCCGGCCGTCGCCCTGAGTACCTGAGATGCTCTTCGGGCTCAAGGAACAAGTTGTTGCCGGATGTGAATAAATGAGTCTGAAACCAACTACGACTGTAAAAAGAAAACATCGTGGCTGAGCGAGATTGATTTCATCCTATTTTGGCCTCAGAGTAGTCGAGCCTGTGTGGGCCTTTCTGACATGATGGGAGCGATCCTACTCATGGCTGTAATGGTGTCATCTGAAGCAGGTGAGCATATCAAGTGTACAGCCTTTGTTCCTGGCTGTCAGAGAGCATTTACACCTGATTTCTATTGGCGTCTAAAGCACACGTTGATAATTTGCCACCGGCACAAAATTCTCACTCAGGAATTATCGTGTTAAAGTTTCGCTCTGGAATATTGAGGCAAGTTAAAACCTGTTTTACGTTCACCATGTTATAGGCATGGTTCTCGATAAAATCGGTTGTTATGCTATCACCGTAGAATGGTAGATCTGGCCATCACAAAAGTGAAAATAAGTAAAAAACTGGAGAAAAAAACGCTTAGGAGAATGTTATGGCTTGGTGTCCTCCCGCCCCCAATTATCGAGATTTGGGTAGAAGCCTGTTTTCTCAACTTTTATTTTGTTTCTAAAGTGATTTCTGAGCATTTCTGGAGAGTGCTGATTACTTGAACAGCAAAATAAATGTCGGATGAGCAACCAATAATGAAAATCGCGTTAATTAGGGGGCCGGCCGATACCGGTAATTAGCCATTATACTTTGTTTTTGAGCGTTTTCCCGCGAATTTCCGGGTTTTTTTCACTTACTTTTACCTTTGTGATGGCCAAATCTACATTTTTATGAAGAGAGCTCAAAAGTTGTTTTTGTCGTGAACCCTGCCTTTAAGAAGCGTATGAAGCTGAAGCTTTTCCGAACGATTTGTTTTGATTTATTACACGGTAGAACCATGTAAAGGAAAAAAAACAGAACGCAACACCTAAACGGCAAGTTAAAGAGGCTAAATATGGTAGGGCAATAATAAAACAAATCGATAACGATAGGTTGGCTTATGGCGGTCTTTGTTAGTGGCACTTCTTTGGCTTCACTAAACGATAGACAGATTTCGCCGTCCTCTCCCCATCAACAATGTGTAGCATGAAAACTTCGCCAAACGATATACTTGCTTAGCCGCTGGCACCCCCCATTAACCATGCATAGCGTTCGTTTGCCTTCGCCAAACCATAAACCGGCTTTGCCGGTTCTCCTCTATCAGCAATGTGAAACATTCTTTTAGCTAAATTGAACGATAGGTTGGCTTTGTGGACCTCATTCCAATAACCACTAATAACAGCATTCTACGTGGGTTCTACAATGATCCGTCACAATGGAAGTTTGTAGGACGCAATATGCAACTATGTCGTGGGTGTCACAACCATATCCGCCTAAAGTCGTCTTTTTCTGCCACGTTATGGATTGTCTCATTCTCACGTTTCAGTCAACAATTAATAATTATTCAAACTACATGAAATCAATATGAGGTATTCAACGATAGCTAATCCTTGCTCCTTGAAAATCGAAAAAGACAGTATCATAAATTACTCAGTATGTTTAGCTGCGCCTTCGAAGCAGTGTACAGCCTGTCTCCCGGAAACAAGTTCATGCTGCAGTAGGTATAGATGAATGCGGGATGCCGCGCTATGTGTTCAAGGCCCATTAGAAGTCAATCTTCAGATCCTCACCTACGACTTTTTAGATTTTAATTTGAACCTCAGTTGCCTACCGGAGCTAATACCACACGAATGAATTCAGAAAGTAAAAAAAAATCTGTTCGGCGAGGAAAGGAAAATTCGATTGTGATCTGCCTCTAACACGCAGTGCCGCTTCCCGGGAGAAGTTCCACCTGTTCCGCCTAGACTCCTTCCTGGAGAACATGCTGTTCGTGCCAAAAAACCGTGTCTGGATTCCTATTGCTGTCGTGGAGGTAGACAAACTGAAAATCATTCAATTTCGGACACGAAGCTATTCAAAAAATTCCCCGAAAAGCGGTTCAATCATTGCCACGCCTAGCTTGTGTCATCATTCCGGGAGAAAGACAATTTAAAAACCCCGAACTTTGTCGAAAATCTCAACCAGGCTCAGATATTGTATTGAACACAGATTTTCGAAAGTGCTTTTCAGGGCCTCATAATGCCTTCAAATACCCTTGCCTAGACCCACTACCATTAACTGTGCAGCACTATAATCTTCCTTTTCCGGCTCCAAATAATCGGAAACGGAAGCCGGACTGAACAGCCCCCCCCCCAAAAAAAAACAACGGAAATACGGAAACAGAATAGGAACAGTTCCGCACAGCCCTGGTAAGGACATTCGGCAAAGAGTGCGACCGAACTTTTTTTAACGCTGCGACAACCCCGCAAAACTGCCAGCGAGTGGCAACCGACGCGGCTACCATAATGTCAGAAAACATGTTTGTTGCTGCGTCAAGGCTGACGCTCGGCGACCAGTCGCCGGTCGGTGCAACTCTGCAGACCCCTTAACTGCGCTAAATGATCTACAATCGATCGTATTCTGGGACGGGGGAGACCGACGCGGCGTCAAGGGTTACGAGGGACGCCGCAGTGTTTTGACACTGCGATGGCCCTGCGTCACCGCCAGCGACCGTCACACCATTGGCCGCCGAGCCAAGCCCCTAATCAGCGCATCGATGTCAAAAGGTGCGCGGACCGGCGTCCTCTGGTGAAATCAGTCTTTCCGCAGCCCCTGAGCGCTTCAGAACTTGTCCGTAAGCGGCCCAAGAACTGTCCATGTCCATTTTCGGCGTTTCGTCGTTTGCACAGGGGACTCCGTGGGCATCCCACAAGGATCATCCCTGTTGTGATCCTAACGGGGGGGTGGGGTTGACCTCACCACCACTGTTCGCAGAGGGGTCCACCCCACTGCAAACCGTGGGGAGAAGGGCCCAACTTGGGTATCACCTCCCCCCCCCCCTCCGATACGTGGGGATATCCCCTCGGCGACAAAAATTATCCTCCGGTTTCCGGTGGATTTTCTGGAAAGTGACTAAGGCCGCCTTCCAGGTCCGGCTCCGAAGAGCCGACTGAGGCACACGGTGAGATGAGGAGCCTTTTATACCAGCAACATTGTTAATACCTTTGTCTAAACATGTCTATGTTCATACGCGCCACAGTACGCCCTCAGAAATGAATTTTGATATTTTCATGTGATTGTGTAGAAGACCCCTCCTGTTTAACACGTGCCAAACGCCAGATCTCATTTCCTCCAGATAAGCGAGATATAAGCGACCACCACAGGCCCGACCCCCTTCGCTCACCACCGCAGGCCCGACCCCCTAACAGATTTTCGAACTCGATAGCGGTTCGATGGATGGATGAATTCCAACAAGTCGTCGTTCTTCAGTCCATTACCGGACTGTCTCCTTATCCTGGTTTTCTCTTACGCAACGATTGCGAATGAAGAGAAATAAAGGCCTGAGACAAGTCGTCCATTAATTTTCCATCCTCAAAATCTAGATATTTTTGAAGAGCCATTACTCTGTTCAAAAGGGGTCTTGGACGATTTTAGAGATACCACTGTGATCAGCGTAAGACTCTCTCCAAGACAAACATGAAATGTGAGAATTAATTTTCTGGGTGTCCTCTGCCTTTAACATAGTACACGTAAAACTGGTTTTAACTTGCCTCAATAGGCCAGAGCGCAACTTTAACAGGATAATTCCTGAGTGAGAATTTTGTGCCGGTAGCAAGTTATAATCGTCTGTCTGAAGCTTCACCTAGATCGAATACGCTTTCATTGAAAAAAAGAGCGACGTAACGATTCACCTTGTTCTTTCATTTATTCATTCGATTCCTTGATACACCTCGATTCACCGTGATTCTCTCTCTCTTTCTCCCTCTCTCTCTCTCTTTCTTTTTAAAGTTGGAGCACACGATCACACATTGGACCGTTCGACTAACTCGTTCCGACTAGACCAGACGAATCACTCGACAATGTCGAGGTGAATCGCTTCATTTTGTTGTTCTTTATACGTATCCTCCATTTCCCCGCTCTCAGGTACTCAGGGTAACGGCCCGCAAACCTTTCCCAGGTGGCCCGCGGTCTCCAATGTCCGGCCGCCCGCTTTTGGTTCGCCGGCCAGCCTCATGTCGATGGCCCGCCGACCTTTTTCAGCTGGTTTGCAGTCCTTTTCCGTGGATGGCCCGCGCTTGGTTCGCCGGCCAGCCGCACGTCGATGGCCCGCCGACCATCACCACATGGCCCGCGATAATTATTTGTATTACTATTTACCTCAAGCATGTCACCCCGATGCCACGGCGGAGAAACGCCCTGCCTCGATCCGCCGCAGTCTGCGGTGAGGAACCACCCTACCCGCGGATGGCGGCGAAAGCGGCCCCCGCCCCAGCCGTGTGGATCAGGGATGTGCGGAAAAAACCTTTTTGGAAACAGAAAACAGAAAACTGTTAATCCAGTTTGAGAGAAAACAGAAAAAATCTCGCAAAATGGGCGGAAAACAGAAAACAGAAACTTTTTCAAAAATCAATAAGTAGTGTTCAGCGTACAGTACTTGAGATTTTTACAGCATTAAACTTTTTAAAATTTTTTCTGTGATGAAGTTTCCTTTGTACTACATCCAAAACGAAAATCTGACAAGACGATAGAGTGTAGACATCCGAGAGAGGCAGATGATAATTGCAAACTGTCCCTCTAAACTCCTTTTTTCCTGAGATAGTGTCACTCGATTACTTGATCAGAAGCTCAATATCTGCAAAGAGTACATAAAATTAGACGGAGCAGACTTACTCCCTCCCTAGTGTACATGTTTTGACGACATTTTTGGAATGATTGCTGTGTTGAATATACTGTACCACCCCTCAATGCCCTAGAGTCACGCGCGTTCGGCGCAGGTGTGCCGCATGGGTATAAATGTGCTAGCGCGCCGCTCGCTCCACCACGGCGGGTTCGTTCGTAACTTTATAACAGTTTCAACAACCACATCGCCGCCCCATCATCAATTTCATTGCACTTCATCTTATCCGAATTTTGTATCATCCTGAGCAGGAATGAGTTGAAACATGAAGTTAGAGTTTGCGTGAATGACACAGTTGGGGCAAAACTTTATCCCAGCCCACCTTAGCGGTGACACTTGAGTTTTTCAGTGTCTCCCCACGTTTAGAAAATATACCTACTCGAACGCCGGGCCAGTGAGGGTATCGTTAGCTGGCGCTAAGTAGTATTGAAGCTCACTATTGTTATTATATAGGTTGTTCGGAAAGAAATGCGCGTTGAATTTGTCCATTTATTTCTGTCCTACTTAAAGATTTTTCAAAAGTTTTGTTTATTAGAAAGAGATTTTTATTGTGCATCGTTTGGTATTTTTTTGTCTATGTCTACATTGTTTTTTTAAGAAAAAAAGTTTAGAAAATGCCTGTCCAAAAAATTCGAATGCGAGCTCGCATGTGGTACCGCTTCAAGCAAGGCGGGTTGGCTGCTGGATCTCAACGTGCCCTATCTGAGGTATTCGCCAAAGAAGCCCTGTCAGAAACTGTCAGAAACAGAAGCCTGTCAGAACAGAAACACGCCGGTGACACTTCAAAACCGACTCCGAAACCGGATATACACGGCAAAAAGGCGATGCTCTGTGTTTGGTGGAACAGCAAAGGTTTTGTGTACTTTGAAGTTCTGGACTCGGGTCAAACAGTTACGGCGGACATCTGCAAAGATCAATTGAACCGCGTGGATCAAGCACTGCGTCGTCAAGGAGTCGAAACGACGTCGAGAAAATTCCTCTACGACACCGCTCCTAAGCATGTCGCGAAAATCCCTCCTGAAAAAATTGAGGAATCGGGCTGGGAAGTCTTGCCTCATCCGCCATACAGCCCAGACCTGGCACCATCCGATTACCATATGTTCCAGTCGATGCAGCACTCCCTGGCTGAGAGAAAGTTCACAAACCGCGAAGAAGTTCAACTCTGGGTGTCCAACTACTTTGAGTCGCAGCCGGCCGAGTTTATTGAAAGAGGAACCCATTCTTTGGCTAAATGTTGGCCACAAGTCATTGATAGTAATGGAGATTATCTTTTGAATTAATCTTGTTTAATTTCGTTTTTATAATAAAAAAATTTTAAGCTCAAACGCGCATTTCTTTCCGAACAACCTCAGCTTTTCATGGCTATACAGTGGCATGCAGCCGACTTCCTAAACAAATCCTTCATCTCCTTAGGCCCCGGTCATAGTTGGATGAGCCGACGCCTCCAGCCCGGTCGATACACACATAATGCATTGGAAATGGGATGCAAAAATCACTCGGTGTATCCCCTCCGCACCCCCCAACACCCCCCAACACCCACCCGGTCGATACGTATGAACAACATGGTGAGGTGAAGCTGAGAAAATCACTCGATGTATCCCCCCGCTCCCCCCCCGCACCCCCCAACACCCCCCCGCACCCCCGGTCGATACGTATGTTTAAAATGATTTAGTGAGGTTGAAAAAATCACTCTATGTATCCGACGCGGTCGATATCCATGCAATACGTGGATGAGAAAATCACCGGGTGGGCGGGTCGAAGATAAAACATTGCGTATCACTAGAAAGCTAACCTTACTGCTACCTCCTTTACTTCACCATAGTCTCCTTCACTATTTCTCTGAACAGGTGCAATCCTGTTGGCCACGTAATCATCGTCATATCTAGTTGGATGCAGCGAGTGATTTTCTCAACCTCACTCCATCATTTTAAACATACGTATCGACCGGGGTGGTGTTGGGGGGTGCGGGGGGGATACAGATGCAAATAGCACCAACTCTGACCGGGGCCTTACATGCACCTAGTAACAGAATTATAAAACTCAAACCGCAGATTTCATCCACCGTAACCCAATGGCCATGATAAGAGTAAAGGAACACATCTGCATCCTATTTACAACCTTTATAAAATGTCGGTTGGTGGATTATCATGCTCCTTGTAAGCAATTCACTCCGATACTCTGGAATGAGGTTCTTCATGACAATTTGGTGAGTGTTGTCGAGAGCAACATTTGGGCAGAACTGAAGCGCAGGAGTTTGGAGCAAAAACTGAAGCAGCTGGGGCAATAATTGGAGGTAAAGCTCCGTTAAAAAGCAGCATGTTGGTGCAACTAGTGGGGCACAACGACCTAAGGTGCTACCTTACGCAACAGTAGGGGAAACCTACAAGTCTTGCAACTTGAAGAGAGCAACTTGATGTGGAGGTCCTTAGTGTTGCGTTCCAACCGCACTATCATACGAGACCTTATTCCATGAGTACCGGAATGAGTCCCTTGCAGGGAGCACGATATCATTCTACCGACCTACGCTTCATCATGACGATAAATGGATGGAGTTGTTTTCAATACTCTTATTATGACCGTTGGGTTACTGTGGATAGAATCTGCGGTTTGAATTTTATAATTCTGTCACCTAGTATGGATTCGAGGACTCCGTAGAGATGGTAGATCTGGCTGATACTGGGCGTGGATCGAACCCTGCGGTGTCAAGTGAGCAACGGCGCATCCTGCCACTACATCACCCCAGCTCGGGTAACCACCTGTACTGGATACCGTAGACTGCTGGACGACTCGAGTGGAGGAAGTTCATTCCAAAAGTGAACCATACAATGGTAACGGCACTCTTTTACAGGGTACCTTATCATTATCCGGTATATACATATCTGCCGGATAAACTCCCGCGGAATACAAAACAAGAACACAAAATGATTATATCGGTTGCTTCATAGTTTCATTCTTCATAAAGCGACGTTGAAGAAATACTTTGTCCCTCGCTGGTTGGTTTCTTGTCCGGCGATATTTCAATTTTGCTGACTAGGTTTATTGGTCTTGTTATAATTCTTCTTGAAGCAAGTTGGACTTGAACTGATCTACAGTAGTCGTCTGAAGATCCACATATTCGTCCCATTTTCCATATTGCTCGCTTAGGTTTGTCATCTTGAATGAGTACGATATCACCGTACTGAGGCTGGTTTTGCTGATAACATCTTGGATGCGGATGTGATGTTCGATGCCTTTCACGTAGACTGGTGAGATATTCAGCAGACCATCTGTCCCAGAATTTCTTTAGAAGATCCATACCAAATCTCCAGTTTCTGATCAATTGGTCTCTGGTAGAAAATGTTGGCTTCCATTCGTTCTCTTCTTCGAGAAGTCTTGGTGATGAAAGTCGAGACGTCGGTCTTATGAAATCTACCGGACGAAGTGGAATAAAGTCGAGTTGATCGCCTACGTACGTGAGAGGTCGAGAATTGCAAATTGCTTCGGATTCCTTCGCAAGAGTCGTTATGTCATCCAAAGGAAGGATGCGATTGTTGATTGCACTCTTGAAGGCAGATTTGAAGATTCCAACCATTCTTTCGTAGACACCACCTTGCCATGGACTGTATGCTGGAATGAATTTGAACTGAATGTTTTGAGTGGTACAGTAATCCATGACATCGTTTTGGTGGACTGATTCTGTAGGTTCTTCCATTTGAGCATTGGCTACTGCTCGAAAGGTTGTGGCGTTGTCGGAGATGATTCTCTTCGGTGATCCATTTGTGGCGATGAAACGTCTAAGTCTATGGAGAAAGGTGCAGGACGTGAGATCTTGAATGACGTCTGTGACTATTGCTCGAGAATTTAAGCAAGTCCAGAGTAGTATCCAGTATTTGTCGATGTTGCCGTTGTCATTTCGATACTGTACTGGGCCCAGTATATCTATGCCACAATTTTCGAAAGGATAGTTTGGCTTGTTGACGCGGTAATCTGGATGGATGGGAAAATCTGGAAGCTTGAAGGGCTTTGCCTTGGCCTTCTTACAAGTGAAGCAGAATTTGTAAATAATATTCTTGACGGTAGCTCTTCATTTAGGTATCCAAACAGATTTTCGTAGTTCAATCAATGTTTGTTCTATGCCGCAGTGGTGATTCTTTTCGTGAAGATTTCCTGGATGAAGATCGACCTTGTCTGCTTCTTTGTTTTCAGGCCAGGCTGACTCGTTTTGAAGAAGGAAATCTGGTCCATTCCACCAAAGTTCATCATTGAGCAGCTGTTCGATGGTACATCCTCGCCTAGCGATGTCTGCAGTGTTCATTGATCCAGGAACATGTCGTAAAATAGCATCGCCTGCCGATTTTCTGATGGTTTTCACTCGATTCCTCACAAAGACTGGGAGTTCTTTCGTCGACTTAGTCCATGCAATGGCGACTTTACTGTCGGTCCAAATGTAGTGACGCTTTGCGGAAATATTCAGCTGCTGACGTAGATAGTTGAGAAGATTAGCGCCGATTGCGAGGGCTGACAGCTCAAGTTTTGGAATCGTTTCTTTAGGTTTCTTTGAAGCAAGTCTAGACTTCGCAACGAGAAATGCTGTTCGAATAGGCTTGTTTTCTCCTCCTAGTTCGACAAGGTACGATGTGGCTGAGTATGCTACTTGTGACGCGTCGGTGAAGACATGAATTTCGAACGTGGAGTTTGATGTTGTAGAGGATATGAATTGACGAGGGAATCGTATTGATGGTGCGGTCCATGATTTAACAATGGTGGACCATTCATCGTGTAGTTGCTGTGGCAAAGTTTGATCCCAAGCGATATTTTCTGTCCATAGCTTCTGGATGAAGATTTTCCCAAGCAGTGTGACGGGAGTTATCCAACCGAATGGATCGTGCAGGCTTGCTACCTTTTGTAGAACTCTTCTTTTTGTCCACGATGGCTGCTGATCAGTGCCGCTTCGAGGGATCTTCAGAATGATTTCGTCTGACTTGGTGTTCCATCCCAAGCCCAGAATATTGCTATGTTCGTCAGCTTCGTTGTTTTCATGCTCCTTTAAGAACTTGTTGAGTTCCTCGTTGTTGCTTGTATATTCTCTGAGGTTCATTCCAGCATCTTGAAATAGTTTCTTAGAATCTTTGTAGAACTCTTCTCCTTCAGCTGGAGAGGATACACCATAAAAAACTGTCGACGTAGGTATTTTGAAGCATGTTCTGAGCCAGAGGAGTATTCGTGGTCAGAAGGTGGTGATGGATGGTGGCGGATAGTAGGAAGGGTGAGGAAATGAGCCCGAAAGGGACTCGTCGAAATCTGTAGATGACCGTGTTGGACTTGATGGTTCCTTTGGCTGAGTCGCGAAGCCAGAAGAATCTTGTGAAGTTTCTGCTTTCTTCTTGCAGTCCGACCATTAGGAACGCTTTTTCAATGTCACTTGAGATGAGTATTGGCATGGCTCGAACACGGAGTAGGACACCAAGAAGATCTGGTAGAAGATTTGGTCCTTTTAAGAGGATTTCATTAAGACTTGAGTGTCCTTGCTTCTTGGCAGATCCGTCGAATACACACCTAACTTTAGTGTGTTTGCTCGATTCTGTTACTACACCATGGTGAGCGAGATAATGGACAGGAGCGGAAGTGGGAGTCTCTTCGACTTCTTCAATAATGCCTTTTTGTAGCTGTTCGGCAAAAATGGCGTGGTATTTGCTCATGTATTCAGGATTTCTTTGGAGCATTTTTACATTCGAGATAAATCGTGAAAAGGCAAGTTCACGATTTGACGGGAGGTTTGACGGAGGTGATTTGAAAGCAAGTTTGACGTAGTATCTTTTTTCTGCGTCGTTATAGTTGACTGAAGTGGTGAATTCTTGTAAGCACTTCTCATGTTCGGGTTCGTTTGGATCGTCAATTATTCCCATTGACTCATTGCTCCAGAACCGCTTCACGAGGTCTTCGAGTTCAGTGTGTCTTGCAGGATTGGCTGTTGTTGTAGACTGCTCGTGCATGAAGTTTGTTTTCTGATCAAGCCGAAAGGTGCTGCTAGTTATGATTGCTCCGAGTCGTGTTTGTACCATACGATATCCATTGGGAAGAGTTGAAACACTGAATTTCTCGTTGAATACCAAATCCCAGAAGTAATCCATACCAATGAGAACCTTTGGTACTGCTGATTTGGTGACGAAACTTCTGGCAAGTTCTGATGCCTCAATAAGCGCATATTTCACTTTCGCTGTGAGGAATGGGAGAGCTTGAATCTGCAGGATAGCCTCTGTTTTATCTTCGCAGCGGATTCCAATCCTACGGTCAGTTGCAGGAATTAATTCCTGAAATTTGAGGTTCCTGGCAAAAGTAAAGATTTGGCATGGCCGTTTTTTCGAAATTTTAGAAATATACTCAGTTAAAAGGGGAAGGTGAAGAAAAATGGAAAAAGTTTTGAAATATTCCTGAGAACGACTTGGCGTAGAATAATTTGATTTTTAGGAAATGTAATGAAATAGTTGAAAGTATGATTTGGCAGTCGAGTTTGAACCAACTATTTACAAGAGTTGTGCGAAACGAGAGATCGCATTGTATGAGCTTATCCGTAGAACATATCAAAGCAAAATCACGCGCGATATGAAACAAACACTTGATTTTACTTCACTTAATACGTGAAGATCGCGGCATTCCAGCTCACAAACGAGCTTTTACTGCTTGCCTTATCACGCGTGATTTTGCTTTGATATGTTCTACGGATAAGCTCATACAATGCGATCTCTCGTTTCGCACAACTCTTGTAAATAGTTGGTTCAAACTCGACTGCCAAATCATACTTTCAACTATTTCATTACATTTCCTAAAAATCAAATTATTCTACGCCAAATCGTTCTCAGGAATATTTCAAAACTTTCCATTTTTCTCCACCTTCCCCTTTTAACTGAGTATATTTCTAAAATTTCGAAAAAACGGCCATGCCAAATCTTTACTTTTGCCAGGAACCTAAACTTCCAGGAATTTCATTTATTTTTCCTGAAGGTTTCCTTTCTAACATGGTTTATGCCTGCTGGTGTTAATTCAAAGCAAACCCACTGATGCCCTGCCCTCCCCCCCCCCTTCTATGACGTCAAGCACGCTCGCACTGATGTCCTGCACGCGTTCTACGGCGCTCTGCGCACACCCATTTGGGTCACAAGCACGCTCATGCCGATCATTTTTTTCCGCAGGGCTACCGTAACCCTCCTTCGGAAGTTTTCCAAGTGTCAGCCTGGATATGAGCACATCGTTATAGCCAACCATCATCTTTGCACAATTTCGACCTCCTCAGCCACTTCCCAGTGGCTTCTCGAAGAGAGCGGTGTGTGAATGACTGCATACCGCTCCTCTCCCCTTTTATATCCCGCATGTTATGAGCGTGTGTTATCGTTCGTTATCATGTTTTGTTCAAGAATGATTACGGTAGCCCTGCGGAAAAAATTATCGGCATGGGCGTGCTTGTATTTGGATCCCGCAAACTTTCTACGGCGTCTTGCTCACTTCCACTTGGTCACCTCACAGTTTTTATGGCGTCCAACGTACTTTCATTTAGGTCGCGTACACTTTCTACGGCGTACTGCGGACACCCATTTGGGTCCCGCACACTTTCTACGGCGTCCGACGCACTGTTATTTGGGTCCCACACACTTTCTACTGCGTCCGACGCACTCTCATTTGGGTCCCACACACTTTCTACGGCGTCCGACGCACTGTTATTTGGGTCCCACACATTTTCTACGGCGTCCGACGCACTCTCATTTGGGTCCCACACACTTTCTACGGCGTCCGACGCACTCTCATTTGGGTCCCACACACTTTTTTCGGCGTCCGAGGCACTCTCATTTGGGTCCCGCCCACTTTCTACGGCGCCCTACGCACTGTTATTTGGGTCCCACACATTTTCTACGGCGTCCTACGCACTCTCATTTGGGTCCCACACATTTTCTACGGCGTCCTACGCACTCTCATTTGGGTCCCGCACACTTTCTACGGCGTCCGACGCACTCTCATTTGGGTCCCACACACTTTCTACGGCGTCCGACGCACTGTTATTTGGGTCTTACACGTTTTCTACGGCGTCCTACGCACTCTCATTTGGGTCCCACACACTTTCTACGGCGTCCGACGCTTTGTTATTTGGGTCCCACACATTTTCTACGGCGTCCTACGCACTGTTATTTGGGTCCCACACATTTTCTACGGCGTCCGAAGCACTGTTATTTGAGTCCCACACACTTTCTACGGCGTTCTGCGCACTCCTACTGGGGTCCCGCACACTTTCTACAGCGTCTTGCGCACCCCTACTGGGGTTCCGCACACTATCTAAGGCGTTCTGTGGATTTCTTCTGATTCACACCGTGCGGCGTTCTAAAAAATACATCCAAGATCCCGCCGTATTGATTGAAGCGTTCAATCCTAAACAAATGCCTATCAGTGACGGTGTTTATTTCATTAGATCATTTTTACGAATGAGTAAACGTCGGGTGGTTTATAATAACATGTTTACGTGTTTTTGTCTTTCTTGACCCTCAATTTTGAGGTCCCGCAAAAATTGAGCTACCAACTTCAAATTTTGTCAGGAGCTAACGGCAATCATAACAAACTTTCTGGCCAAAAATCAGCTTTCTAGCTCAACGATAAGTGTTCCAACAAGATCATGTACGCCAACTGAAAAAAAGGAGATGAACCCTTTTTTCGACCAAAATCACGTGGTTTTGACAATTTTTCTCGAATCTCAGGTAACCATTTAAGACCATTTTTTGAACAGTTATTCAACTTTCTAAAGTATATTAAATGCAAAAAGAACGGACTTCCTACGTTCACTCTGGACCCTGATACTGAGATCAGGGGGTTGCGCGATGGCGAATCAAAGCCAAATCTGGTGAGCGCTTCGCGCTCACCACAATATGGGTGCTTCACTCCCGAAAGTGTGCATTGTTATCGTGTGTGGATTTGTGATAGGTAGCTGCAGTTCTTCGGCCAGTTCATTCGAAATGTAGGACTGTGATGCACCGGTGTCTAATAGAGCTGTGAGGCTTCGGTCATAGTTGGATGAGCCGACGTCTCCAGCCCGGTCGATACACACAGAATGCATTGGAAATGGGATGCAAAAATCACTCGGTGTATCCCCCCCGCACCCCCCAACACCCCCAACACCCACCCGGTAGATACGTATGAACAACGTGGTGAGGTGAAGCTAAAGAAAATCACTCGGTGTATCCCCCGCACCCCCAACACCCCCGCACCCCGGTCGATACGTATGTTTAAAATGATGGAGTGAAGTTGAGAAAATCACTCGGTGTATCCGAACGCGGTCGATATCCATGCAATACGTGGATGACGGCGGATGAGAAAATCACCGGGTGGGCGGGCCTATGATAAAACATAGCGTATCACTAGAAAGCTAACCTTACTGCTACCTCCGTTACTTCACCATACTCTCCTTCACTATTTCTCTGAACAGGTGCAATCCTGTTGGCCACGTAATCATCGTCATATCTAGTTGGATGCACCGAGTGATTTTCTCAACCTCACTCCATCATTTTAAACATACGTATCGACCGGGTGGGTGTTGGGGGTGCGGGGGTGCGGGGGTGTGTTGGGGGTGCGGGGGTGTTGGGGGGTGCGGGGGATACAGATGCAAATAGCACCAACTCTGACCGGGGCCTGATGTGAGCTTCCTTATCACTGTTGGTTGGATTGAATACAGTAATATCGACACACATAAGCAGGGGATTCATTGGCTTTCCCAGTTGTTGAGGCTGATTAGCGTCGTTAAGACTTGTCGTTGGTTGGAGCGGCATTGCTTTATCTGCGTCGATCACAGAAAGGTTGGATGAAGGAGCGTGGGCAAGGTTGGGAGAGGATGCTCCTTTCGAAGCTGGCTGGAGTGGTTGGGAATCGTCGGTAGGATGGTCGGAAAAATGGACGTGGGCTGGGTTGTTTTGATGTCGTGGAGGTGGCTGGGAAGTACGGCTGGGTGCGATGGGATGGGCCGGTGTGGTTGGATTTTTCATCACTGGATCGGAACTTCTTAGACAGATTGACGTGTGATGTTGTTTTGAACAGTGCGAGCAAGTCTTCCTGGAGGAGCACTTTTTGTGGAATGTGCGTCCGATAAACAGTTATAACATAGACGATTTTGCTTCACGACTTGGGTTCTGCTCGACGGAGTTGGGTAAACTTGGCAAACAAAGGAGCTGTGATCGTTTGCTTGACAAAATCGGCACATTTTCTGACGTGCAGCACTGTCACTTGTTCCAGTCTGGAAGTGGTGTTAAGTCCGAGTTAGCTTCGATACGGCCTGATACAAATAGCTCTCTTCATGAACATTGTTTCTGAATTCCATTTCATGGAGAGTATTCTCTTTTCGGACAATGTCTGTTAGTAGATTAATCAATCTTGATGGAGTTAGATTGGTTGCATTGGACGTACGATCGTAGATCTTACTTCTAACACGACGAGGTAGCTTGTTTAGCAAGATCGCTCCCAATCCATACTCTTGATCATCCTTTTCGTATGTGCAGAACTGACGTATCAATGCGAACATCTGGTCGTACAATACTTGCAAGTGCCTTCCATTCTCATCGCATTGTGAAAGATTTGCTAGTTTTGTGTACACTAAATGGCGAGTCGTGACTTTGTCATCGAAGTGTGTCTTGAGAAGATCGACCGCTATGTGGTAGTTCTCAGAAGTGATAGGGAGTCCTTGGATGCACTGAAGTGCTCTTCCTCTGAGTGACGACTTCAGTAGCGAGAATTTCGTTGCGTCATCGATATCAGGCTTGTCTCAAATTAGAGTCAAATAGCGTTCCCAAAATTCTTGGAAATCGAGTATTGATCCGCTGAATGATGGTAAGTCCATCTTGCTGAGTAGTGATACGTCGACGAAGTTTGGCATTTGGGATGATGCTGCACTGTAGAGCGGTTGAACAGGTTCGAAATGATGGTTCATTTGAGGTAGTGCTGTGTTGAGGGAGGGTTGTGCAGATGATCGGCTGCAGGGCAGTACTCCTTGCCTTGATTGTGGGGTGGGTTGGTCTGATAAGTTCAGCATCTCTTGTTTCATTTGAGTGAATGGGGTGGGGGTTGGTTCTTTGTCGAATGTGGAGGGGATGTCGAACAAGTGGGACGTGGAATGAGAGGAAACGGATATGGAGGATGGGATGGGAATTTGGCGTCGTATTGACTCGTGGCGGAGTGTGCGGAGGGTAATGTTGGTGTTTTCTAGGATTGCTACTGCTTCGTGCAGGTGGGTGTTGTAGTCTCCATATTTGTCGATGAGAGTGGTGAAAACGGCCTCCTCATTGCTGTCCAAGCGCGTTAGGGCTTGCCACTCTTGATTGAGTTCGGTGAGCTTCTGATAATGGGTTTGAAGTCTGGACCGTGCCAGGTGGAGGTCGCTCAAAATTATGGGCAGGTCTTCGTCAAGAAGTTCGATCATTTGAGTTCTTCCATCGAGGTCGAATCCGTAGTCTTCGTAGACTTCTTTGACGGATGCAGTGTTTTTCACGACCTGTTTCGCAGCTTTTCCAATTTGTCTTCGAATCTGTGCTGAATCCGTCATTCCTGTTGTCGAAATCTGGTTCTGATTGATGGAACGCAAATTGGTGGAGAACTCACTTCAGATATAACTGGAAACGAATATCCTTGATTATGCTATATATGTAGTATATAGGTGAGGTATGTCGTGGAACGGGATACGCCGATACGTCGTATATAAGCAGGATATATGATGAGATGCGTCGTAAACGGAAGTGTGAAGAGATGACGCTGAGGCTTCTTGACGTCTTCTTGATGTTGCCACAGGTCCTTAGTTGGCCGTGGTCGCCATGTACTGGATACCGTAGACTGCTGGACGACTCGAGTGGAGGAAGTTTATTCCAAAAGTGAACCATACAATGGTAACGGCACTCTTTTATAGGGTACCTTATCATTATCCGGTATATACAAATCTGCCGCATAAACCACCATAGCGATATAGACGAGTTAAAGGCACTGTTCGCGATAAAAATCGCTTTTCTGTTTTTTTGCCTATCTTGAAACCGGTCCCTTTCTGATTCCAATGATGCTTCTGGAATCATACGAGACCTTCTGGAAATGGAGTTATGGTCCCTCAATAATTGAGCTAGGGAGCATGGTGGACGAGTTGTCCGAGGCTTGTAACTTCCCCGTCTTTTGCAGCCAATGTATGCGAGCTGACCTGAGTGAACAGAGAAGTTGAGATTGAAGGGAAGAACGGGGCTTTTTATCGGAAACCATCGCTCATCTCACGATCTCGACTATTCAATTGTTCACGTAGAGGGGCGGAAAGGAGCCCGATTTGCCTAAAACAGCGGGGTTTGCCCACTTTTGTAAGCCGTTTCGCGGCTCATGGGTAGCTTTTCGTCCTGTTTTTTCGACGCTGTTCCGCTTCTGAGAGCCACGAGAAGCGTTCGTCATGAAAAATTCGAAGATGAAGTTTATCGCGAACAGTGCCTTTAACCATAAAGTACTGCAGAGAATGCGGGTGAGGTTTTCTTAACCGTCTACCATTGTCGCACGTATGCGTTTACCTTCTATGAATTCGGCCTTTTGTCTCTTGAGTAAAATTGCAACAAGTCGCGATTCACGTTTTTTTTTCTGTTTTCTGCCCAATTTTACCTATTTTTACAGAAAACAGAAAAAAATGGCCAAAATGGGCAGAAAACAGAAAACAGACAATACCGCTCACCCCTTGTGGGGATACCCCTATCCCCTCCCTTGTGGGGATACCCCTATCCCCTCAGCGGTCAAAAATGTGCTGGCCTTCGCAGAGTGACTCGAAGTCACCTTTCAGGGCCGGCATTAGAATGCCGAATTAGGACTCTAGGGAGATGAGGCGCCTTTTATACCGGCTGTGCACGTGATAAGCACGTTACGACGTGATCATTGGTGATCATTATCAATTGTCTTTCCAACCGGCCAAATTGAAGATGACGTGGCGTGTTTTGTGGCTCGCGGGCGAGCCAATATCCTGGCTGCGTGTGCGTCGCATGCAGCATGGTTCGCCGCTGGCCGGCACCCTTGAAATGTGGGGCACCGGCCGTCGTTTTCGGCATAGAGGTTCGCCGGTCGTCGCCCCTGGGTCCGTAGCAATCCCACCTAAAGGTGGGAGCTCATAGCTGCCTCCCCGGCGTGAGGTGGTGGCTCACATCGCAAGCGGAATAGGTGGTTTCCGCCCTATCCTAATGCACGTGTGCGTGCTGAGGTGTTGACTCCGCTCGCCGCCGAATGTCACCCACCTCGGCACGCAGCCATGGACCTGAGGTCTAAAGGGGAGCCACGAGCTGCGAGTGGAAAGTGGAAAAAGCGCGCATATTGCAGAGGCACGTAGGGAGGGAGCCAAGTCATGGGTCGTGCATGACCGAGGTGGTGGCGGCGCGGGGAAGAGGACACGATCCTTTGACCTCTTCTGGCGACTTTTGACCATCTCCGTTGAGGTTTAAGTGAAATTCTGAGTCTTGCACTGATCATGCGAAAATTTCCCCCCCCCAATGTCTGCGATTAGGGCATTGGAGTGATAACCTCCCCTAACATGTGATAAATCTTGGAGGGAAAATCATTAAGAAGCCTTTAACAACGGAAAACACTTCAATGGGTGGCGATCATTGCCACAGTGCTGTTAGTCGTCTTCCAAGAAGGCAAAATCAATCGCTCTTCACCAGCAGTTGATTTTTTATAGACGCTGATTTCCCCCTGGTTTCTCATCGTTTTGCTGTTTCTGAGCCTTCAAAGTGGTTCTTTTTTTCATAAAGCTGTACGTGAACTGTCTGTACTGAGTGATACATTCCTTAAGTTTCTTTCGCGGATTCACTAAAATAATTTGAAGTTAAATTGAACTAAGTATTCCTTTCCAGAAGGCAATTTTTCGGATGGTTTCATGGTTCACTAATTTTTTGTATGGTTTCGTGGTTCACTAATTTTGCGCAGCCGTTGAGAGATGTTTTGAAAATTTCTTGGTTATCAAAAGTTCGAGATTGTTTTTCAGTTACCCATGTCTCTAACTGGTTCTGTACATTCCGATCAAAATGGTACTGTTTTTCAACACGTTTTTTCAGCACAGAAGCTGTCGGAAATGCACATTAGATAACCCCATCCCCGTAAAAAAAAACCTCATCTACATCCTAGTATACCGTGAGACACATTGCGAACAGTTTTTATGAAAAAAGTCGAAGAAAAATGTGTGAACAGCAAGGAAAGGAGGAAACGGCAGCAGCAGTCAGGCATAGCAGCAGATTTGAAGGTGATGATCAATTTTCTTCAAAGAAAAAAAGCACAAGGGGTTAATGATTATGAGCTCCTATCAGACATCAATCTGGGCGATAATTTCTCGAAAGAAAAATCCAGAAGTCTGAGACCTATAAACATTCTAGATTTGTTTTCACTTTTTTGCCCTAGGAACAATCAAGAACAGGCCTACACCACGGTTTTCAAAAGGTAGCTGAGTTATCATCAAAATTGTTGGGTGTAGTTGAAATTCTCGTGATAACTTGTGAACGCTTTCCCAGCCTCTAAAAAGGGCATTGCATTCGGAAACATGAAATATTCGAAAACATTAAGATTTGCTTCCATTCTTAACTCATTTTAGTTCGATGTTTGTTAAGCGAATAGCAGCGCGATCATGTACAAACATGGTTTCCGAAAGAAAAATCATAAGTTTCGTAAGAATACATAGGTATACTTCTGGAACTAGAACATCGCCTGCTTAGTTTAGAAGAAGGTAAGTATAGCACGGGAGGAAAAAGGATAATTCTCAACGTCAAGTATCACTCTGACTAATTCTAGAGTAATCTGGGGCGACATTAAGAATTGAAGTAGCGCGCGCCAAAACTAGCGCAATCGCGCTATGGGGACGGCATAGCGCAATCTGCAATCAAGAACTATGCAGGCGCGCGCTTGTCTTAGCCCAAACGCGCTTGGCATAGCCCAACCGCGCTTGGCATTGCCTAAGCGCGCTTGGCATTGACCAAACGCGCTTGACATAGCCTAACCGCGCCTGGCATAGCCCAAACGCGCTTGGCATAGCCTAAACGCGCTATCATGGAGATCTTAGCGCTGTTTGGTATCAAGTACTTGCAAGGCGCGCTACGGGAAGCGCGACAGACCCTCTGAAACCGCGATACCTCTAGCGCTCTATACGGAGCGCGCTACCAGTGGCGCTCGAACGACTCCACGTAGTTTTCAATTCCAAACATCCTTTCCAATCTTTGAAACGCTTAATACCCTGTCGCTTGTGTGGGGAGAAAGCAATATTCTTCTCTTTTGTCCCCTATTCAGGTTTTTCTTTGAATTATTCCGCTTCACTGGCTCGTTTTGAACAACGATTAAATAACTTGTGAATCCGAAGTGTGAGAATATTAATGAAACGAAGGTGGCATTTGAGTGTGCCTCATTAGGTCCTGCTCCAGATTTCCTGCTAGTAAAAAAACTGTGCTTTGATAGTTGCAGATGTGCAACAGTACATAAACAATCCGAGCTCAAAACTCGCTTGTGCTTCAAAAGATTCAAAAAACGAGCTTTTTCTTAGCTTTTGAAAACATCCGTAACCAGAAGGCAACTTTCGGGGTGTTCCAAAACAATGTGTTTCGGATTTGGCTTTCTAGAGATTGTTTCGGGTGCTGGTACGGGGCTTTTCTCTGACAAGGGGACTACTTTTAGTCAGCCTGGCCATTCCGGATGAAATATACGTTTCTAACCGTTTTCAGCATAGAATACGATTTTGAACTTCGCAGCTGCCTAATGCCTCTCTGAAAAATGTTATAAGCGTTTTTCGCCAGATTTCCGTACCTATTGTTCCTTCCGAAACAAGCATTAGTCTTTGAAGAATCTGAAGGGACCTCATAATCGTGTTCAGCTCCCAAAACTACCCCCTGAGCAAATTTTGTGTGAAGGCACATTTTCCGAATTTCGCACAGACTGATACCTATTTGGACTTGTACGGATTTGCGGTTGTGCGTTTATTTATACCAATTAGAAAGCTCTTGAAGCGTTTATAAAAATTTCCAGATTTGACTTGAATCTTACGAGGTGGGTTATTTGGGCCGCTGATCACCAATCCGTGGTTCGTTTATCGATTTTTGACAGATTACGGTAGATTACGGTGGGTATACGATAGTTCAGTCAGAATATGAGATTTTACTCGAAATTTTTGAGCGGGGGTAATTTGGGGCGATGAATCCGAATTCAATGACCATTTGTCGACCCTCGAATAATTGTAGGCTTTGCCCCCAAATGGCATGATACCCACCATAACCTACAGTAAACCTCAGAATCCCGACAAACGGACTCGAGATTCGTGTTCAACACCCAAGATTACCCCTACATACAAGTTCTGAACCGAATCCGAGTTTTTTTTTTCAAAACACTTAACTTTTCATGGGGGGTGAAGCCCCTACCTTGCCGCCGGACTTTAAAAAACGCGTATAATTTTTTTATGTGTTTTTGGGCAGCTGCGAAGACCATAATTGGACTCTATGCCAAGAACTGTTCTAGAAAATATAGTTGTACAATTTCGAAAAAATGTCGAACGAACGAAAATCGAAATTTTTCGTTCGAAAGGTTTTCGAACGAACGAAAAATGAAAAAATTTCGTTCGAAAAAAATTCGTAATTTCGGAGGTCGTACGAACGAAATTCGAAACTAATCGAAATTTCGTATTTGTTTCGAAATTCGTCGAAAATTTCGAACTTTTTCGGAATTTGTCGGAAATTTCGAAATTTTTTTCGAAAATTATTCGAAAGTATTCCGAACGAACGAATTTCGAAAAAATATCGAAAAATCGGATTTCGAACAAACGAAAATTGAAAATTTTCGTACGAAAATTTTTCGAGCGAACGGAATCTGAAAAAAAATTTCGTTCGACGAATTTTCGAACGATCAAAAACGAACGAAAAAAATTTCGAAAAATCTTTCGAAAATTTCGTTCGTGTACAGCTCTACTAGAAAAGCACATTTTAAACGGAATGGCCGGGCTGACTAGAAGTAGTTCCCTTAAGAGGAAAATTTTGCTAGCCAAACACGACTTTTAGCGATGCTACGATAATATTGCCTCAAACCTCTTCATAGGAGTTTTCGAGCTACTTAACACGAATCCGATCGTTTATCCATTTTTCTTGGCTTAACGGTGGGTATACGAAAGCTTGGTCGAACTTTCAGACTGGGCTCAAAATTTCCTTGTAGAACTGGGACGCCAAACACAGATTTGAGGATAACTAGTCAATGCTCGAAATACTAAGATAGGTACCCAACTTAGTAGGCATTATGCCTACCGCAACTTACAGTAACCCCCAGACTAGCAATAGAAGGATCCAGTTAAGGAAAAGATAGCAGTTATACGCCATTCAAAGGTCTTTGAAATCGTTGTTGAGATTTGTGAGAAGAGAGTCTCGATCAGAATTTTTCCGAAGACCGAGAATTGAACAGGTTAGAGCTATTTTTTGGAAATTCATCCCTATGAAATCATTCGCCCCAGAACCATTACAAAATATGTGCTTCATAAGCTTTGATAAAGTACAACTGGAACATGAATTTCGCTCTTTCTCGATAACGTCAAGGAGAGATACTTAATAGATGCAATATCGCATAATTTCCTTTCGAAATTACTTCTAAAAAAAATTTGATGGAGTTTAATTTTTTACAAGGTTATACAATGGTTCCAAAGACCTTTGAATGGCGAATAAGTACTACGGGCTCGGAGTTTTAATAGCCATGTTTTGAAGGAATAGTCCTTAATTGAGATAATTCTATTAAAATGATAAACAAATTTCATATTTTAAAACTGCAGGCACAAAAACCAATTTCGCGTACGTGTAAAGCGAGGGTTGTGTTGCCCCATAACCTACAAAAGTTTCATCAAGTTTCGCTGAGGGAAAGCCAAGTTATATATGTATAAAAACATTGTTCGCGGCAATGCCACGCGAATAGATTTTTGCACGGTACTGTATGTATATGCATAAATTTCACTTTGCTACATGCTTCCGGAAAACGAGTGCGAGTGTGAAGCTTCGTTACAATTTTAGCAATACTAATTAATTAATAATTACGCCTTCGTCGCTAAACAAGCCTTCGTCGCTTATCGGTACAGAGAACAATGATGCCGGGAACACTGGAAGACGATTTTTCAGGAGACGATGAAGATGATGACATAACATCTATTCTGCAAATCAACACCACAAGCTCTACCGCACAAGATGACCGTTACTCACAAAAACGGTGGGTGATTGGATTAGTGATGCTATGAGACTCAGGAAATTGCCTTACTTGGCAGCTGCCGCACCGCAGAAATTATGGTCTCAAGCCAGACCGACGTTTTTCCACGGCGGCAAACGCATGCCAGAGTTGTTGCATGAAGGATAAAGGATAAAGTTCTCGGCGTTGATCAGTTCTTCTGAGAACGCGACGAACTTTAACTTCCATACAGAACCGTATCTGCTCTTAAATATATATGTTGGGTCTATACAGTCACTTGCGGGGCGAGCCGCGGTTCAAATCAGTGTTCTGTTCCTCTTACACAAGCCTAATACCAACTCACTTACCCCGGAGAAATGGGAGGCTTAGTTGGCTCTTGGCGGAAACTGGTCAATTGATCGTGTGCGTGACAGTTGTGTCTCCTACCAATGTTGTACACACGCCCATTGTTATTAGCTGTTACACGTACTCTGTTTATCTTGAATTGCACAAAACACAGTCCGCCAATAGTCTTCCAATTGGCCCGCTGGTACCGTAACGGACGACCACGACGCGTTCTCGGCAGACCCGGGTGGCAGGGTGGGATGCCGAGTGACGGCATTGACGAATCGTATGCTCTGCACACCGGATGCACACCCTGGTCTGCCGAGAACGCGTAGTGGACGTACACTACGGTACTAGCGGGCCAATTAGAGGACTATTGGCGGACCGTGTTTTGTGCAATTCAAGGTAAACAGAGTATACTTGGACTCAGATCAGCCACCGGAGGCCCCACCCAACCGCTGACGGCCCCGGGTGGCGGTTCGGCCAGCCGGCGACGGCCGCGACGCGTGTCATTGTGCTCCGCTTCACGGTTATTTTTGGTCTTTATTTATCGGTTAGTTCTCGGCTACTTCTTGGGTATTTCGCAACAAACCCAAGAAATAGCCGACCAGGAACCACTGCGGTGTTTTGTAAGCTACTTTTCGGCCAAAACTCCGAGCAGCGAATGCTTCTGAATAGACCCCTCCAGCCCTGCAACAGCTCCTCGGAACTGATGATTTGTGGTTGCATCTTCGTTTGGATTATTACTCTGACTTCAGCGTTATTCCTGTGCTTTCTTCTCGCAAATTCATTCCTGTTTGCAGACATATTCGAGCTTCACAGGTAGGATCTGAAGAGAGAATAGACGATTTCAGAAACTCTTTCAAGCAGCAAACACATAAAACAGGTTATTTTTATCAGCATACATACTAGGACTCAAGCCACGGTGAAATTTCTGCTCGATGCAGTGTCGCGACTTCAATTCACAGAATAATTGTGCACACCCACAAGGGCGCCTCACAGCGGCATGGGTGTGCACGTTAGTCATTCATTAGCTGATTCAAAGGCAGTGTTCACAATAATCTTCAATTCTGAGATTATTCGCTATATTGAATAAGTGGCCCCCGGGTGGAACTAAAATGGCGTAGAAATAGAGGAAAACGCACCATAAGTACACGAAATCCTTAAGTATCCTCCCTCCTCTTAAGTATCACAGGAAGTGTTTGTTGTGACAATGAAATCTTTTGTGGACCCGTCCTTTGGAATTCTCTAATCTCTATTGCTCCGTTCTTTTCTTAGGGCCCTAAATAATCATGCTTTGCATAAAATATTCTTGTATTCTCGATTGGCCCAATTTTCCACCGATGACAACCACTATGAGCATGTTCATCCAACCGGACAACTAGTCCATGTCTTAGAATAACGTCACTGAAATACGATGATTCAATGCGTTTCGCGCCGTTTCTTCGTAATTTTGGTAACACTTGGAGGCCAACGCATTATTTTATGTGAAAAACTCGGGGACGAAAATCATCGTGAACACTGCCTTCAAAGTACGAAAGTCACCTTTGTGACTGCTATGGTTTCAGTATAATTCTCATTGATAAGGATGAGGTTTCGGTGAAGCTCATTTCCAGAAGAGAACCTTGGGCGTAGCTCGCAGTCATTTGAAGGCAGTGGTAGCGATAACATATCTCAGAAAACCGCCGCATTCAATGCGTGTCGGATATGCATTCAACTCGAGTGACCACACCCATCGAAAGGCTCTATCACAGGGGCACGTGCTCCAAACAGCAGCACGTGTTGCAAAGTTTTATAGCAGGAGCATGTGCCATGAATTTCAATCGCAGGAGTACGTGCTGCAAGGTAGCCCATAGATCGCCGAGACCATCTGTTGCCGTCAGCGGTTGGACGAGGCCTCCAGCGGTCGGGCGGGTAAAGTACCGCAAACTTGGGTAATTAACCCGGCGAAGCTGCCGACCTCTTAGCTCCTTTTCAGGAGTGCATCGTATAGTTTCCTTTTTTGGATAATCGTTTTGTCATCGAGTTGAATGTGTATCATGCGCGCATTGGACGGCTTATTTGTTGGGGCACGTGCTGTAATTTGAAACACAATAAGAGCACGTGCCTCCATAGTAGCACCTTCCCTGGCTGTGCTCGAAACCACCTTGTCTTCGATTTGAATGCATATTCGACACGCATCGAATGCGGCGATCGTCTGAGTGCTTGCCTTCTTTTTCTCTCTAAATCCTTTTCTGAGTTGAGAGTAGTAGGACCTGTGAAACAAAATTGCGAAAAAAGCCGCTGGTTCGGGCCAAACTTCGAGCCTGAACATGCTTGTCTTTCAATGATGGTCGAGCCCACTCCACATCGTCGGCATCGATGATCTCTAATATCAAGAACATCAGCTGGCTTGAAATTGAATCTGAATCAATGAACAATAGCCTTCGAACTGACCTGCTCGAATAAATATGAACTCCTCTAGTCAAAAACAAAGACTGAAGTGCCTGCTTTCATTGTTCAACTGTTTCTATTAGGTAAATTTGCATTTATGAATTTTTTTTCTCGGACAATGAATGTCGATGATTTTTGACTGCTCAGCATGCGACTGCGATCTTTTTGGGCGAAGCTATGCACGTGTGCACGTGATGGCAACATAGGATTCTAATAAATCTATTTATTGCTCGTTTCTTGCCGCGTAATCTTCGTGGTCTTGTAGTCGTTTGCGGATCAAGCTGATTTTTATTGTTTTTTCACATCTTCTGATCGTGGCCACTGCCTTTAATGATGAATAGGACATCAAGTGCTGGCGCAGCCGGATCCCAGCGACAGAGGCCGGCGGTAGCCGGTGAGCTGCCGCTGGTTAATTTCCGATATCGGCCGACAATAGGAACAAACATGCTGATAATTAGAGCTCAGGAGGGTAGTCATTACATTTATGAAAAGTGAACATATCTATCAACGCAACTGGCCACAAATCTTATCCCAGCCCACTGAACCCAGCACGTGTGGCTGTTTCTCCATTACTCAACAGGGTTGGGATGTGAAACCTTGCACATGCATACTACTCAGAAAGGAGGTTACATTTATGCAGGAAAACAAAAGGCGGAAGTTTTTGCGGACGATGCCTTTAAATCCCAACAGCCCCCCCCCCGTAATGGAAGTAGGACTAGGATTGTAGCCGGTGCACGAGTGGAGGAATGAGGTTGACCACCAAATCATTTGCACTCAGCCCTCTTATAATTAGCATCCGGAGTTACGAAGTGAATGACTCGAATGAAGTTTTTGAAAGTTTGTTTCTGTGAATATCTGTGACTTCAGAGATGCTCTCGGATGCTGATGGACAGATGAAGGTCGAGGGTCGCCAGTATGTCGTATTCGATGGCAGAAAGTATTTCTATAGAGGAGGTCGGCCTGTGGTGACCGTCGAATACAAGCAGTGTACGATTGGATTATTCATGGATGAGCTGCAAGACGTCAGTCGCACCAATGTTCTATGTACCAAACCCAATCAGCCAGCATACTCGCTTGTAGTGAAGTCGCAGCAAAAAATAGTGACAAATTCATTCAAAGGCAGCGTTCCCGATAAATCTCGTTTTTGAGTTTCCAGCTCAGGCGAACTGGGGCGTCGACAACAGGTTGATCCGCCCACCATGAGTCACCGCTGGCCAAAGCGCCGATATTCGGCGGGGCCCCGGCCGCGAGTTATGATCTGGTCAATGTCGAGCTGTTGCACAGCTAGCGCTCTAGATACCAGAGAAGTATACGACGCATTTTTCAGGCATTCTGCGAATGATGATAGCGCAGCCGCTTCAATTACCCAAGTTTGCGGTACATTGGCCCGCCCAGCATCTGGAGGTCCTTCCTATCCGGCGGTGACCCCAGTGGAGGCTGGGCGACCCTTCCGTGACGCGTGTCGGTGTGCCGACCGCGACGCGTGTCGGTGTAAGGTAGTACCTAAGTTAGATGAAACAGTCCTGTAGGATGTGAACTGCTGCTAAATAGGCCGCTAAACGCGACACATCGTGTTGTCAACAGCCGGACCACAGGCGGACGTCGCTGGGCAACGGGCAGGTCTCAGGCGTACAATACGCGCGATTTGACTTGTCAACAGAGAGCGGTTTATGAGATGACAACTTATCAATCTGTTGTCGACGCCCCAGTTTGCCTGAGAGTGTGAGACACTACGCTGGCAGATGCTGGAGGATTGGGGGTCGAAGGAAGCAGCAAAAACGGGCCAGAAATCGATAGAAATCGCCGCAAAGCGAAGATTCCGTTAACCCCCCAACACTGCTTAGCCCACCTTGCGCCCCTTTCAGACGAGCTTGTGGCGCCGCGAACGTTTTCGATGGCAAACTGCCAAGCAACTCTGCCACGTCCAGCCTGATCGATTGGCGCACATTTCGCCATTAGCGCGCGCTTGCGGAAACTACCAGGGCGCGTAAGCTCGCCCGCGCCTTGAACCTGTACGTAAGCTAGAAACCGGTATTCTAGCCTATTCTGTGCACTTCATTGACTGTTTCTTCACTATTCGTTAACTCACGACCAAACAGCCTCATTTTTGAGTCGAACTCAAATATGATATTCATGAGCACTGCCTTTAACACATAATGGACCGCGTGTCCACACTGCGCACCCACGAAAAAGCCTCTATTTTTGTCGTTTAACTTCAAGAAAAACGGATTCGTTCCAAGTAATAACGGGTATGTTCACTTCACAATTCTGTGAAAATCTCAGATTTCGTCCATGAGCCTAGACTGTGCCATTAAATGGCCTGGATTGTGAAGTATACCCACTGTACATAGCACCTGCCAAGAGCAAGCTCTCAATTCCCCCGAATAAGCGAGATATAGGAGGAAGCCATCCTTGGGCGCCCACATCAGGAAGCCACTTTGTCGCGCTTCTTTTACGATCTTTCGAGCTCAATAATGGCGAGATGAGCAATGGTTTTTGTTCAATAGCGCCGTTCTTCCCTTCATTCTTAACCTCTCACTTCAATCAGGTCCGCTCGCCTAGATCGGCAGCAAATCACGGAGGATACAAGCCTCGGACAACTCGTCCATCATCGTCCATCATACTTCCGTAGCTCAATTTTTGAGGGGCCATAGCTTCATTGTTTGGGGGTCTTGTACGATTCCAAAGACGTCATTGGAATCAGCGTGGGACCGTTTTCAAGATAGGCAGAAAAACAGAAAAAAGTGTTTCAGGTCGGACTGTGCCTAAGGTGTCTTAACATTTTTTTGCTACGCATTTGCCCGAGCAAAGAATGATAGCAAAAAAAAAGTTCACAACACCTTGAGTTTTTCAAGAAGATACCTTTTCAGAAGCCATTCAGCTTTTAATTTATGCATCCTGCGCCTATTTTGTGTAATCGATGCAGTAGGAAATTCTAACTCTGGAGGTGACTTCGGGCTTTGAATTTTTAGATGAGTGAAATCCCTTTGTGTTTCTCAAGCAGTTTTTCATAGCTCTTTCTTCGTTACCCACCCAAGAAGACATCAGAGCTTGAGTTCCTGCAAAAAAGATTTCATCATGAAAGCTGCATGGGGAGAGGGTAGAAGCTAATTGCTGGTTCAACCTTCAAAGGCATGGGACACCCAGAGAATAATTCTTAGGGTTTTGCGCTTATCTTGGAGAAAATTCCATGCTGCTCACAACGATATCTCTAGAATCGTTCAAGGTCCCCTAAAAACGGAGTTATGGTTCTTCAAAAATGCCTATATTTCGAAGGCGAAAATTCAGCGGACGAGTTGTCTGAGACCTGTATTTCTCTTCATTCGCAATCGTTGCTCGAGCCAGGATAAGGAGACAGCTCGGTCATGGAATGAAGAATGACGACTGGTTGAGGATTCATCCATCCACCCAGCCGCTATCGAGTTCGGAAATCTGGTAAGGGGTGTGGCGCGAGGTGGTGAGCGAGGGAGGTCGGGCATATGGTGGTCGCTTATATCTCACCTATTCAGAGAAATTGAGATCTCGCACTTGGCACGTGTTCCTTAGAAGGGGTCTACTACACAATCAGATGAAAATCAGAAAATTCATGCCTGAGGGTGTACTTTGCCTTTGAAGGCAGCAGACACGCTCAAAAAAGGTATCGATTTTATGTCATAAATCGTAGGTTTGAAGCTAGTAGTATGGGAAACTAACGAAAAAAAAACGACGAAAACTGCATGCGAATACAGGAATAACGGCTGTTTTTGTTATGGGGTGAAATTGGACGAGTTATGCACGAGCGGTTGAAATAGCTAATATTAACGATAAAACGGTTGAGATAGTGAAGCCGTTAGACTCATACAGCCTGTACTAGAACGCTCCTATCGTTGGAAGCTTCAAAAACCAGCCGAAGCGACCGTATTCCTATATTGAGGGGGCGGGGTTGGAAGCTCATGGGCGTGGCTGACGGAAATTTTCGACTCAGATTTAGTACTTTCCACTCGTTTTTGACGCTTCCATCGGCGTGAACGTTCTACTAGGGGCCATACGACCCAAGTAGCGTAGTTACCTCAACAACTTTTTCGAGCGTGTCTGCTGGCTCTAAGAAAGAATCCTTATGCGGCACTTTTTTGCCACTTCTCCACTCTGTTAAATGCAGTTATTGTGATTCTAGGTGAGGAATACTAGCCTTATGCAAGTTTTTACTTTCATATGTCATAAAGACGACTTTTGCTGTGGTGTGGACTGCTGCAAGAATGAGCCTGAAAACTCTTCAACCGATTGGAGTCTAGAAAAAATCGTAGCGTGGGTTGCATTGCTTTTTTTCAATTGTCACAAGTGAAAAGCCTAATCCCAAGCCTCACGCACAACTTGCTCTGATTCAGCTGATGATCCATCGATCTCTTTGAGTTGTAAGAGGTACGCTCGAAACGCCCCCAGCAATCCTATACATATGGTAGGCTAGGAGCCTTGCCGGCAGTTGTCCATAATGTAGCGACTGGGCAGGAGGTTGGATACTACTATTCTCTACTATGAGAACGATAAGAACGGCCGCGAAGTGAGAAACAACCCGATATCTGAACTGAGAACCTGTCCACTTCATCAGATCTAAAATAGGCAACGGCCCTCGATATACATACTTCTCTATTTAGTAGGATAGAAGAATCGAAACACTTTAATTCAGAGTCTTGAGGCCGGATTCATCAATGCGTGCCGTCGGGTAGGGGTAACGGCCTCGGCACGTTTGATGATTACCCCGTGAGAGTCAATGTTATCCTACCAGAGCATTGTCGCAGCTGCCCCAGCCTATTAGCATGGTTGACCGAGGGCGCTGTTGGTTAGCGATCTTCCGCTTTTGCAGGGTAACTATCAAACGTGACGACGCCTTTACCACTACCCAACGGAACGCGTTGATGAATCCGGCCCCTGTAGTCAGATCACTCTCTAGGCCTTTCCCATCGTGGGTGGAATGAACAATCCCACTCATTTTTTTCAAGTACCCAGTTTTACGTTTGCGCTTTTTTTCCTTAACGAAAATTACATGTTCCCCATCTCTTCTTCGGCGTTTGTCCCGCCTCAATGTCACCCAGCTCTTCCAGAAGGTTGCCGATGTTTTCCAATGTTATGCGCCTTGTTTGTGAGCCAACTCTCGGTGGCTTATGTACAGCGCGAAGGGCCCAAAACCGTTTGGTATATTATTGACCTGAGGCATTTTGCTGTTGCAGTTCATAGTCAATGAATGCCATTCCAACCACGCTCACTTCTTAGTCTGCAGTTAGAAACTACCCACATATTTGTTTTAAAACCCTTCCCTGAGTTCCTTGTCAGAAGAAAAAAACTTCTCTCATCGATGCCACTTTGGTTAAAAAGGCATAGATTGTTTTTCAAACAGGTTAGATGCAAAACCTGGCCCATCTCTGAAGTATATTTGACGCTGTTTCAAGCCCAACGCGGCATAGGCCACTCAGGTCTGCCTCACTCGTCATGAGTTTATGCCTTGGAAACCGTTCTCAGAACGAATCCACTTCATGTAGTACTGCTTCGTTCAGAGTTGCTGTTGCTGTGTTTCTTATTATATTTGTTCTTGGATGTACCCTCTGCTGCATATTGGCGTGCATCATTGAAGTTGCCCAAGGTATGCTGCATTATGTACCTCTTTTTGCTATCCCCACCTCTGAAGCTCCAGGGGAGGGAAAGACCCCGACTACACCCACTGTGCGACAACTGTCCGACAGACGTCACCTCTAAACACTGATTTTTCGAATTTGATGTCGCTCCATCACGAATGAACATGAGGAAGCTACGGAGCAATTTAGTGGGGACATCGTGGAACCAGCGCGCAGGTGAACTTGTCGGAGCTTGCAGACGTGCAGCAGAAGCGAAACATCGAAGTATAACTAGGGCCTTAGTGACGAAAGAAGCGGTAAAATTTATTGGGGTTTGGGTTCTCAATGAGGAAAATATTGCTCACAATTTTACACTCAAGTTGAAAATTAACAAATGGATAAGTAACTTATTGTTCACGTTACTTGTCTAGAGTTGTTTGTGAATTCTTCTCCGTTCGAATTCAGGCGAGGAGTGAAACAGCGAGAAAGTGTGGGGGGAAGGAGACGTAGCGTACTCGTGCGAACGCACGCGATCGACGAAAATAAATTTTACTCTGAAACAGAGGATACCTGTCCGTCGTCCTTTTGTTTGCACATTAATTTACCATGAAATGAACCACGGCAAGCAACTAGTGTTGGGCTTGAGTAAGTGATTTCATAGTTGTGTGTGCCTCGTTAGAATGTTTCAAATTAGTTGAGGGCTCTCAAGTGATTGTCAACTTGAGGAAAAGGTTCCGAGTACTAAAGAGCCTATAAAACATTGAAAATCGATAAGCATCATTGCATCGATAGTTAACTCCACTATGAGGAAGAAAAAAGGGTACAATACCGCTCGTAGGATGGAAGCGCGGGAGAACGCGTTTTCGCGTCTTTTTCGTCCTTTTTGAATAACTCACTCCAAACGCAATTTTGAGCGAGGCTATGATGATATAAAGTCTGCCCGAATGAGACTGTCCGCCCACGCGGTCCACGAGCGTGCTGATCGGCTATCGCGAAGGCATTTTAGGACTAGTGAATCGTTTAGCCCGGATTATTAGACGAATAGTCCATAATATCCAAGTCAACTGTGTCCGATTCGTGTAAAGGCTGCTTCGAAAAAAGCTTTCGTGAGCTCCGCTCGACAAGCACGCCGACCGCGTGGGCGGACAGTCTCATTCGGACAGACTCGTAATTACGTTACCGTGGGGAAGGGGGCACGACCTTCTCTGTCTGCGTTTCCCTGCGTCCACCGTTTATTGAAAGCTGGTTGATTGCGAAACTTCTATAGTTCTAAACGAAATCCCGACATTGGCTATACCATTGGATAGCTCTTAACGCCTGTATCATGAGGATCACCCTTGTTTCGCACAAAGTTGAGCTTGAAGCGAGTTATTCAAAGAGGACGAAAAAAGACGCCCTAGCGCGCTTTCTGAACAAAACTCAGGAGCGGTAGTTTACCTAACAGGAAATGCTGCGCTGCCGCTCATCAATAAATTCCCACTCGCGCACCGTCGCGTCACGTATGATATCCAAGTGGGGCGCACTACTCACCGGACTTGACGCAGTACATCGCCCCCCGTTGAGCAAAGGGTGAATCTCGGTCATCGGAAGATGTTTTTTTTTACTTCTGAAAATGGTATAATGGGTGGGGTCTTCTGCTCTTAGGGGTCGTTTATACCCTCGCCGCAGAGCGGCGCGGCACAGTGCACTTCTGTAAGGCGTCGTTTATACTTCCGCCGCCGAGCGGCGCGGCGAAGCGCAATCTTTGAATATCGATCGTGCCGCGCCGCTAATCAATATTGCAGAAATACACTTTGCCGCGCCGCCAGGCGGCGGGAGTATCAACTACCCCTAATATTGATCAAGCGGCGCGGCACGATCGATATTGCAGGATTGCACTCCACCGCGCCGCTCGTCGGCGAAAGTATAAACGACGCCCTGGTCCCAACGGAGTTTCGGAGGTTTAAAAAATTCCATAGATATGTGTATTTTCAGGTGTTAACGCACAACCTTATAACAACCCACAGTTTAATCCAGCATATCCTGGAGGATTCTACCCACCTCGATATCCATATCCGTACCCAACCCCTGCTTCTACGGCCACCTCGAAAGCATCAACCTCGACGGCAAATTATCCACGTCAGGGTGAAGCCGGAGGAATCTTCCAGAAAATTCTGTCACATAAGGCTACTAGAAAATCTCTTGATACTAAAACCGGAAGCAAAATCTCTGAACAGAAACAACAGGATACTCCGGATAAATCAAAAGAATCCAAGAGCAATCAGGATATTTCAAAAGAGTCCAAGAATCCCCCGGATAATATGAACGAGTCCAATCAAGACGCCCCTCGAAATGAGAACCTGGTAGAGAACGAATCCTAAATTGTTCTGATATCTTCCAGTTATCATTGATACATTGAGTGCATTCATTAATATTTCCGTGATCACATCCAGCTGAATAAATGTAAAGTGGCGAAATTCGCTATACCGCAAACAATTCAGACTGTAAACTCAACTCAGACACCGGCACAATAGGGGTTGCACTCCGGTACAAAGGCATTAGCAGCACCCTTGTTGTGGCTACTGCTAACAGCAGGAGCTCCTACTGCTTAAGCTGGGTTACAACACCTTTGTTCACCCTGGCACGCGTGATATCGGCAGCCTCTTTCCTAGTGTCTGCTGACACTCTCCTCCATTGATTTGTCTGATACGGATGAATATTGCAGCATACTCTTGTACGACGGCGGCGGGTATATAAGGCGGCAACTCTGAGGGGGCAGTTGGCCGTTCGAGGCGGGTCCGAGAAGGCGACCTTGCGTCCCTTTCGGGTGGTTAATTTTGGACGCTGAGGGGATCATCCCCTGGCCCATCGCGAGGGAAGCCTTCTCGTTGTGGACCGTGGCGAAGATGATGTCCTTGTTGCGGGCCGTTGCGTGGTTGGCCACCATGCTGCTTGCAGTGACCAGGATCATACACAACACCGCTAAAGTGGATGGTAGTCGAAAATCATTCTCTGTCTGCAGAGCAGGCTGTCGATAACGACGGATTGAGCACCAGCATACGTTGACAGAATATGCTCGCGTTAGCAGCAGTTCCCGCTCACAGAGAGAGGTTGTATGGGATGTTTTCCCTGGAATGCAACCCCTACTGTGCCGACGTACTACCTCCCGACTGTCTGAGAACATAGCAAAACGCTCTATCTTCCAGTTATTTCCCCTTGTTGAAGTAGGTTACTGAACCATCATTCATGTCATGATCAGGGATGTGCGGAATTTTCTGTTTTCTGCCCATTTCTGGACATTTTTTCTCTGTTTTCTGTAAAAATAGACAAATTTTGGCATAAAACAGAAAAAACCGTTTACCACTATATGTGACAATTTTATTGCAGAGACAACAGACAGGGGCCCACAAGCGGTAAACCCATAGGCTTAGCAAGCCTAATCCGCATTCTCTGCAGTTCAGTTTGGTGAATACTTCTATCTCGCCGTAGTGATTACCCGAGCTGGTGTGGTGTAGTGGCAGGGGGCTCTGCTGTTCGGGTTCGATCCTCGCTCAAAGTCAACCAAGCGTACTATCCTTCCGGGGTTCTCGCATTCGTAACAGATCTATGTAGAGAGTCGAAGGCACTGACTGAAGAGCGGCGCACCCCGGCAAGCCACTTCATGGGCCTAAAAAACATCCAAGCCTCTGCAAAATAGACGTTCAATGTGCAGTGTATTCCAATAGGAAATGAGAAAGCCGAGGCTTTATCTTCATCTTATAGTGGTTACCCTTACCCAGAGATTTATCGTTGATGACTCCGCGGTGCTATCGCTTTGGTAGAGTGAGGTAAAGTTTCGCCCCAACTGTGCCAGTTTATACTCGGTCGGCACATCCGCGGGGTATGCGTTCGACTTTCGGGCCTTGAGGAGTAGTACAGTGATCAAACCACCAATTATCCCGAAATTGTCATCAAAATTTGTGCAGAAAGGTACGGCAAGCTTGATCCGACTGAATCTATATGCTCGTTGCACATATTGGACTGAGATCAAGCAATCGAGTGTCACTGCCTCGAATTAAAGGCAGGGTTCTCGATAAAATCGGTTGTTGTGCTATACCCATGGAATGGTAGATCTGGATATCACAAAAGTGAAAACAAGTAAAAAATTGGAGAAAAAACGCTCAGGAGCAAGTTATGGCTTGGTGTCCTCCCGCCCCCAATTATCGAGATTTGTGTAAAAGCCCGCTCTGTCAACTTTTTTTTGTTTCTAAAGTAATTTCTGAACATTTCTGGAGACTAGTGATTATTTAAACAGCAAAATAAATGTCGTGTAAGCAAGCATTAATGAAAATCGCGTTAATTAGGGGGCCGGTCGACACCGGTAATTAGCCGTTATTCTTTGTTTTTGAGCGTTTTTCCCGCGAATTTCTGGGTTTTTTAACCTATTTTGACTTTTGTAATGGCCAAATCTACATTCTTATAAAGAGAGCTCAAAAGTTGTTTTTATCGCGAACCCTGCCTTTGAGGATGGTCAGAAAGACAGCTAGCAAATTTAATCTGCCTTTTTCGGCGCCTACTCTTCTTTCCGCGGCCAACTGTTGGCTTCGGAATATTGTGGAAAATAAGCATTTATTACGGAAAAATTTTATGAAAATTTTAATGCTGTGAAAAATCTCAAATTTTGTACGCTGACCACTGGTTATGGAGTTTTGGAAAACTTTCTGTTTTCTGCTCACTTCGGAGATTTTTTTTTGTTTTCTGTCAAACTGGATTTTCTGTTTTCCGTTTCCCAAAAAAATTCCGCACATCTCTGGTCACGATGCAGTGGTCAGCTTTCCACCCACTGTTAAACAACTATAAAATCGTTCTACTCCAAGGACTCGAAGGAGCTAGTGAAGCGATCTTGAGACTCCACATCACGCTGTGTTCCGCTTCAATTGTGGCATGCGGGGGCCGCACATCTGTGGGCATCCGACATAACATCCCCAGCAGAGGTGATCCTAGATCCAAAATATTTGAAACTATCCATTCTACTCAGGTCAATACCGTCCATTGTCACAGATTCAATCTCACCTTTCGATCCAAGCTACATGTGCAAACTCTGTTTCAACAATGCTAAAGGCAGTACCCACGATGAAAACTATCTCTGATTTTCCACAGGAATCGAAACGACAGCGGCCCAGTGCAACAACCACGTCGGAAAGATCGCTTTGATTGACCCCATTTGGCGCTAAACGACCCTCAAGTTGAATGCGTGAGCGCACTCAAAACATAAGAGCAATCATCTTCTGTTAAAAAATCTTGGGTTCAATAATCTCCACGCTCAACTCTCGATGAATCTCGGCATCGGAATATTAATTGATACTTTGACTGTAGCAGGTAAGAGGTATCGTCCGTGTCTCTCAATTCGGAAGCCGCACACAGCAAGCGGGCGCGAAATCGTTCGATCGATAGCCAAATGGTTGATTGTAGAATATATGGGACTTGCGATTATTTGCTCCCAACCACTTGTTGGTTGCGTTGTTACTAAATTTGCTAATCAATTAAACAGCGAGTTGATTGAAGAGCACACTCACTGAGGAAGGACATTGATCCCAAGACAAGTGCGGACACAAACAAGACCTTTACACCATATTCAGACGTGTTTATTGCCTCGCAAAACCTGAGAAGTTTCAGAATACAATTCTTAAACAATGTGAAAGATAACACAGAACAAGCAAGCATCCAAGCAGGTTCCCGGTTTATTGAGCGCATAATATTTTAAAGTGTTTTCATCTACCCAACATTTCAACACATTTAAAGCAAGGAAATACACATAATCGTACCCTCTGAAATGAATTAATTTCTGTATGATCCCGGCTTGTTAACAGTCTTGATTTATGTATCCTTAAAGGCACAGTACACACTCAGATATAAACTTTGAGATTTTTGTACATTTGTGTAGAAGCCCCCTCCTGTATAACACGTGCCAAATGTGAGGTCTCAATTCCTCCACATAAGCGAGACATAAGCGACCACCACAGGCCCGACCCCCTTCGCTCACCACCACAAGCCCGACCCCTAACAGTTTTTCGGACTCGATAGCGGCTTGAGGGATTGATGAATTCCAATAAATCGTCGTTCTTCAGTCCATTGCTGGGCTATCTCCTTATCCTGGCTAGCTCTCGCGCAACGATTGCGAATGAAGAGAAATACAGGCCTGAGACATCTCGTCCACCAATTTTTCACCTTCAAAACCTAGGCATCGTTGAAGAGCCATAACTCCGTTCAAAGGGGTCTTGGACGATTTTTGAGATACCACTGTGATCAGCGTGTGACTCTCTCCAAGCTAAGCATGAAATCTGAAAATTAATTTTTTGGGTATCCTGTGCCTTCAAAGGTTTGCGATATAAACGACTTTCAAGCTCTCTTCATGAGAATGTAGATTTGGTCATCACAAAAGTGAAAATAAATGAAAAAACCCGGCAATTCGCGGGAAAACGCTGAAAAACAAAGTATAACGGCTAATTACCGGGGTCGCCAGCCCCCTTATTAACGACATTTTCATTAATGATTGCTTATACCCCTTTTATTTTGCTGCTAAAGTGGTCGGTAGTCTCTAAAAATTCTCAGAAATTACTTTAGAAGCGAAATCAATGTTGACAAAAAAGGCTCTTACACAAATCTCGATATTTTGGGCGGGAGGACACCAAGCGATAACTTGTTCCTGAGCGTTCTTCCTCCAATTTTTTACTTATTTTCATGTTTGTGATGGCTAGATCTACCATTCCAGGGGGATAGCACAACAACCGATTGTATCGAGAACCCTGCCTTTAAAGGCACTGTTCGCGATAAACTTCATCCTCGAATTTTCCATGACAAACGCTTCTCGTGGCTCTCAGAAGCAGAACAGCGTCGAAAAAACGGGACGAAAAGCTACCCAAGAGCCGCAAAACGGCTTAGAAAAGTGGGAAAACCCCGCCATTGTGGGCAAGTCCCGCCTCTTCCCGCCCCTCGACGTAAACAAAGGAACACTCGAAATCGTGAGTTGAGCGATGGTTTCCGATCAAAAGCCCCGTTCTTCCCTTCATTCTCAACTTCTCTCTTTACTCAGGTCAGCTCGCTCACATTGGCTGCAAAAGACGGAAGTTACAAGCCTCGGACAACTCGTCCACCATTTTCCCACGCTCAATTTTTCAGGTACCATAACTCCATTCCCAGAAGGTCTTGTACGATTCCAGAAGCATCATTGGAATCAGAATGGGACCGTTTTCAAGATAGGCAAAAAAACAGAAAAGCGATTTTTATCGCGAACAGTGCCTTTAAATAGCAATGGCAGACAGCGGTTACGATGCTACGGGAGGCTGCGCATTATCTTCAAGAGCTGCTCTCTCCACAAGAGGCCATTGTTAGACTCTTACCAGGCCAGTAGCGCCGAGTCGGGAATTCCGAGGTTGTAGCAGTTGAATGCTTTATAGGGCTTTGCTACCTTGAGGAATCATAGGGTTTAACATTTCGTGAAGACGTCTTCAAGGTGAACACTCCCACAATACTTTATGAAAGACCAGACCAGCAGCAAAATTGGTGGATAGTGAACGTGGAACACCTGAACCATACATAGGTGTTTCTGTGAAGGTTTTTAAGCTTTTCTCAGAACTCCCTTCATCCGAATTCTCAGCAATGGCTATGTATCGGTGGCAGCCAGAGCTTGCTCAGTTTCGTGGAGCACTAATTCACTTTTAAACTTAAACAGGGATGCCTTTCTCTTTAAATGAAAATTTTTATAAGTGTTCGTATGGCTTTGTTTAAAACCATAACATTTTTTCCTAAAATTGTTTGGAGCCGGGCTGAGAAAACAAGACTATTGCTCCGCCCTTTGAAGCGTAGAATTTCCAACGTTGGTTATATGGCTCGATAATTCGTTTTTCAGATAAGCCAATTTTTAGGGTGTTCGTATGTTATGTAACGCACCTTACATATGAGGGTTTTTGTTCCTACAAAGTAGAGCCGGCTCCGAGCAAACGATCTAAGGTGACTATTCACTGGCGAGGCCAACAAATATTACCTTGAGCCTAGTTTTTGAAACCTATGCGAAAGGTTTCGTACAGCGTCAGCTACACATTTCAAGCCTCACTGATACACGAATGAGCTAGCGGGGTTTTTCCTCTGATTTGGAGAATGTCCTCAGAGAGTAGATACCCTTTGAAGTTTCGTTCAAGACTAACGAGAAACAAGGAATGCTCTACAAGTTGTGTATACAATTTACTCAAAATGTTGCGAAAAACTTGGAAGATTGTTGGGGAAAGTAGCGGAAATCGCATTCTGTTGTCTTTTAGAGAGTAAGATTATTGTGCGCGCGGCCATGCCGATGAGCATCCAATGGTGTTGCTCTGTCATTGTACAGGTCGTGGGGGGTCATGCACCCGCGGTGTTTCGCCAGAATGTTCGGGAGAATACGAAGGATAAGACTGAGGATAAGCGGGAGGGTAGGGTGGCGGGTATCCCGGTAGATAGTAATTTGGATCCCTCAAAGAGTAATCGGGATAAGTATAGGGAGGGCACACAGATCCATTGCTTTGTCGACATCGAAACGTTTTTCCTGGATGGGCATTCTGGTTTCCAAATGCAGAAGAATTTCTCTGACCAATTGATGCAGCTGCAAATAGCTCAAGTAAGATGCATACTCGGGGGTAACCATACAAATAACTGTATCACCATCTGCCTCGCTGTCATCATCCCTTCCATTGGTGCAGAAGCAGTATGACAGGCAGCAGCACAGAAGTAAAATGGAAACCATTCTGAAACGAGATTTGGTGTTGGAATGGACTTTTTGGGTGGTGATGTCCCAAAGAAGCAGCGACAATGTGAAGCCGACATCCTGAGAAGTCGCAGTAGGTGTTCTAAATGGGTGCATGCTTGCACATCGATGCACGATTCTGCGTTCAGTCTACCAAGCTGGGTTACCCAATGGTTGCGTGGTCGGGATCAGGCATAGTGTGCTATTAATAATTTTCGACACCCCGAACAACGTGTAAACGAAAAATCTATTTCGGCTGTTGGAAAATGTCAATATAGAGTCTCCTTGGAATTCAGTCTAGTGAATGGACGGGGCCGCGGAGGTAGATCGTTGCTCGTGATGAAATCCCCGCTGACAGGTCTTGTCGCGCAGGCCGGAAGGCCCTGCTCGATGATCGCATCTCGTCAGTTCACCGTACTGAATTGGACAAGGAGACCGTACAAAAACGATGCGTAAGCACCGCTTGCCAGTTTTGACTAATACACTCTAAAGTGGTAGAAGGTTCGTCCATTTTTCACTTCTTTTCACAAAGTGTCTGTCGCATGTTCGATCACATTCATGTCATTATTTTAGTACTGCGACGTTGCTAAAGTCTGTCCGAATGAGAGTGTCCGCTCACGCGGTCCGACTGCCAGGCCAGCGGCTGTCCCGAAAGAATTATCTGATTTTGTAAATCGATTAGCAGGAATTGCAGACGATTATTAAACAGAATATCGGTCAGCTTTTTGCTACCGTGGACAGGCTCTTTCTAATAAATGTTCTAGCAACTGTCGCCCGACACGCACGCTGGACTCATGGGCGGACAGTCCTAATCAGAGAGACTCTACAATGCCGTGGCTTATAGGCGGTCACTGCTTGGAACCACAATTTGAAGATTCTGAGAGTCGATCGAGCTCAATCTGGCTTTCCTCACAAGCAGTGTTCACGATAAAAAAAACAGTACTTCTGTTTTCGATGTTTTTGTGCAGGCGAATCCACGAAATAGAGATCAATACGGAAGGATCCCATGGAACACTCGGAGGAAATTCATCAAAGGAACTTCTGAAATATTCAATTACGCTTTTTTGGTGTGTTTCGGGAGACTGTAGACAAAGCATCAAACGCATTGTCGGAAATGGTTTTGCGCTTCAAAGTTCTTAGGTAAGTGACTTTGTTTCTTATTTCTTGTACAGAAATCTCTTAGAAATAAGGTGGGTCAATGCACATGATTGTATGTTACAATCTTTCGCGATAAACAATATTAAAAAATTCGGCGACTGTTTCTGTGGCGAAACGACGCAGGACAACTGTTATATGACGTGGGCCGAGTGATCTAATGGGTCGGCTGGTCCACGAGTTTTTCACCCACTTCCTGGCCGTTTTTCGCCCTACTTCCGTCTTAGCTCTTCTTAGAGGGACCCGAAGCTTACGTTTCCGCAGACAAACGGGCAACTTTTTCGTCGTGGACACTGCCTTTAACTATCTTATGGGTATAAATCAACATGCCCACCCCAAGACGACGTCCGCAAGCAAGAAAATATCATTGTCGTAATCAGGACTTGTGGCCCTACAGCACGTCCTACCACAGCAGATTTGATTCCATTTGCACGTCCAAACAATCACTTCCGGATCAATTCTATTGTCGAGCTATAACATTAACACTATTCTTTCGATTGTATCAATCTATACGTGAAGGAAGTAAGGCGAATAGATAATAAAATAGAGAATTTATGTTATATTAGGTAGTCGTTATAGTCATACCATAGGGAGAAGGAGATACTACTCAGATATTTGTGGGGAGGTTCCTGAGGACCATAGACCTGATTTGGTCGTTATCACTCGGTCGAGTGAAGAGGAGCAGGACGTCCCCCTGGAGGGGGACGTCTTGCCCCTTTCTCCTCGAATTATGCACAACGATGGACGTTTTTTAAACAGTCGATTGCGGGGGGAGAACAAGGGAAGTTCTCCTCACGGTTGTTCCCTTAGCCTCCCCCCCAAACATGATGAACGCAAAAACAAAGCAGCAGCGTATACGGTGATGCAGACGGGCTGGTCGTGAGGTGGTCTCGCACTTCGCTAGTTAAGGGGGCAGATCTGCCACTCAATGAGTACGTAAGGCATCTCTGTCTGGATTTCACCTTCCGTCAGAGGTGAATAATTTTGAACCGACTGGAGTTTTTCAGGAACCGGTGACTGTCGAAACAGTGAGTTTTAGCAAGCTGATTTTTGATCAATCATTGGACAATGGGAAGATCTGCAGTCGGAAGATCGCGGGAAGACCTGCATTTGGGAGAACAATAGAACTCCTGCTGTGGGAAATTCCTCTATTACTCTGCTGTCGAGAGGTCCCCTTCGCCTCCCCTCAACTCGGGGGAAGTTCCCCAGTTGTTTCGAGGGCAGTTCTGCTGTCGTTCTCAGGAACTTCCCCACGAATATCTGAGTAGGGCAGACCCAGGCCCACATGAGAACATTCCTTTTTCCTGTTCCCTGTGCTTCCCGCACATATCGACTAGAGGTGGGACTAGGTGGGATTGCGGACGCCCTATCAGGGACTACGGACAACCCACGGAGGTCCATCTTAGGGTTATTTCTCTTCCTCTTTGTGCGTGCTTTACTTGCATATTGATCGAATGGGACTACGGTCGAGAAGAGACAATGACTCACGGAGGCCTTTCGGAGGACAATTTTGTGGCTGTCCCATGTGTGTTACATAGGTATATATGTATCAACTTGGTGGAACTCCGTCCTATCGCCCAGCATTGCCAGGCAGTTATGCTTGGGCATCGAATAATTTCGAATCATCCGAAAAATCAATTTTTCTCTGCAGAGTCAGAATGATTTGAGCTAATTTTGGTTCTCAGGCATCAAGTTAGGGGTAGTTTTCTCATAATTCCATGTATTTTTTATATATATTTTTTCGAATAATTGATAGTTGTGATTCAATGAATGCAATTGATTGTACTCTAACCTAACTTAGGAGAAGTTTCCCCCCTACTTCTTGTCCGAGAACCAGAGAAAGCTCGATTCGTTGCAACGTTGGGGAGAAAAATTCAGTCACCGGATGATTCGAAACTATTCGATGCCCAAGTATACTTACAGGCAATTACAAATTGGGGGATCATGCATTAAGTAGAGTCTCCTCAGTAAAGGACTTGGGTTTTCTCTATGATAACAAATTGGATTTTACAGCTCATTTCAAGCACTAAGTTCGAAAAGCTTCTTCTCGCACTTATCAAATATTTAAAGGCTTATCAACTTGTGACCAGGAAGTTCTATTGAGGGCTAACAAGACCTATGTATGTGCGACCAATCATGGAATGTGGGACTCCGGTGTTTTCGTCTCACAAAAAGAGGATATTGAATTTTTATAGAAAATTCAGAATGACTACACCCGTTAGGTGTGTAAAAGATCAAAGCAGTTCCTACACTCCAGAAATTTTTCTAGAGTTACAGGACCGAAACTGAGAAATAAAAATTTTAAGTTGCATTCGTTAGTATCTCGGCGTAAACTTTATGATGTGCGCATGGTTTTCAAGATTGTATCTGGCGCTATTAGAGTGGATCTTAACAAATTTTATCGTGTGAATAGCTCCAGAACTAGGGGTGAATCAGAGAAGATATCGTATGGCATACCTAAACCCGGAATTAGGTCAAATTCGTTCACATGTGAAGCGGGCTCCAGCTTTCTTTCACTGAGGCTCGAATTTCTACCTACCTCTCACAGCTTCATGTCCTTCAAGCGCATTGCAGGAAAGATGTTTCTAGATTTCTGACGACCCTTTACTCTATTCTGTTTTGTATCCGTTACTTGATTAGAGTTCTATCTTCTTTTCCTTAGTGGTCGTTTTATGACGTATGCCTTAAGCATCGTAATAAAAGTTAAAGTTAAAGTTAATGGCGAAGGTTCTGAGGTGAGTCACGAGTTAGCACTAATTACGCTAGCACGGTTCATCGTTAAAGTCCTCCAAAATTCAAATGTACAGAAGCCTCTGCTATCTATGTGGCGTCAAAGTGAGGGTTGTGTCGACATTCTTAATGCAGAATTTAACTATCCACGTGTTATATTTACGATGCACTAAGCCCTAAGCCAGATAAAGATTGCCCATGTTAGTATCACACACTAAAGGGAAGTAGGGAGCCGTTCTCCCGAGAGTGAGGGGCGGCGTTTTCACTACATCATTGATCTATTTTAAAAGCAAATGTTAAAACGGACTGTTATCGTCATCTTACAGAGAAGCCTTACCCAGCCTTACAAGCTTTCGCAGCCAAACGTTGCGGTTTTCAGGCTGTAGCTAGTATACATTGGATCCGACTCGCTCATTTTTGGACACCCATCCAAAATTTTCTTGATTCAAAATCCGATTCACCGAAAAATTATCAAAATCCGAGTAATCCAAAATCCGAATCACTGAACAAGGGATAAAATCCGAATGATCCAAATTTCGAATCACCGAACAAACGTAATTTTCAGATTGATCCGATGTCCGACTATCCGTTTCGCCTCTCTATCCGAATGACTTGAATTACTCGTTGTTTTTAATTGAAATCTATCTGTCTGAGTTGGATATCCAAGACCTTTGATTTTTGAGATATCCGAAAACCAGATATCCGAGATTTTTTGAATCCGATCCGATGTATAGTAGCTAGACAAGTTCTGCTAATCTAAAAAACAGGCTGTGGAAGGGTGTCTCTCATGATAAAAATCTACACTGCAAAAAAAACATTTTTTCTGACAGAGGAGGGCGAAAGTTGAAGAAAACCACTGAAACAAACAACCTCTTCTGATTCACCTCTATATACAGAGGTGAAATTCTGAGCAGACGGAAAAAAAATCATAAAGTCTTACCCCACCGAAATTTCCTGCGAGAGTACAGCGAACTTTACCACTGGTCGTCAAAATTCCGTGACCCCAATCTTCAAGAATATGTCTTTTCGATCTCACAGCAGTGATCGCATCTCCATCGCTATCGCTGTGCACGGAATCGTCTGAAACTGCCCGAGTGGATTCATCGTGTCACTGTGCCTACAAACAGTACAGTCGGGTTAACAACAAAACACAATGATTAGAGCACTTCTGAGGCTATCTACATTTTTTGGCCGTCGATACTGTAAGGTTGTGACATTCGTGATGTTCTTGCATTGATGTAGCGGAGAAGAACATGCCGCGCAATACCTTGCTACAGGCTCAGTCCGGAATACTAATTTCCTGGCTGGAACAGGTGGTTACCTTCCTTTGTGGCAATGTTCCAAGCCCTGTGGTTCGCATTTTTGCGTTTACCGAGAAAGAAAATTTAGTAGACAGTGCACGAGCCGGCCACGCAAAGAACGCAAATCGGAGATTGCTCAGTTGGTCACATGCTTCAAAGGCAGTGTTCACGATGAAAAAAGTGTTTGAAAATTCAGTAGGAATGGGTTGTGGAGGGACACTCTGTTACGTCAACGTCGAAAGAACGCATGAAAACGAGCCAGGAAACTCCAAAAGAGTCCGAAGTTGCCACTTAGAGCGCAAGGCAAACCCCAAAAGCGCATTACCCGCCCACCGACGTGAACGAATGAAAGCTTGAAATCGTGAGATGAGCGATGGTTTTCGATCAATAGCCCCGTTCTTCCCTTTATTCTCAACTTTTCTCTTTACTCAGGTCGGCCCGCGTACATCGGCGGCAAAAGACGGAAGTTACAAGCCTCGAAAAACTCGTCCACCCCGCTTCTCTAGCTCAATGTTTGAGCGACCATAGTTCCGTTCACAGAAGGTCGTGTACGATTTCAATGACATCGTTGGAATCAGCATGGGACCGTTTTCAAGATAGACTGAAAAGGAGGAAAACGGTTTTTATCGTGGACACTGCCTTTAAGCGCGCGGTCGAACGGAACGAAAACTTGTATGCGTACATATCCTCTATTTCGGAGTCAAATTCACTTCTGTCAGTCACGCGTTTGTGCGCGCGTGCGCTGTGTCTCTTTCTCACCACTCTCTCACTAGCGAGACCTAGCGAAGTTTTCGCTCACAGAAACTTTTGCGTGAGCCAACTACCTGAGACGGATTAGTTAGTTAGAACGGTGGTGACTGACTTCCGTCTAACCGAAAGTTGCTGTACGTAGGTATGGACTCTCCTGAGCAGAGCAGGGTGCCGTACATTTACAGCAGGCCGGGGTATCACGAAGTGGATCAAAAAGCAAAACATAAGAAGCCAGCAGTAAATCGTCGGTTGCTACCGGCATAAAATTCACAACCCCTTCTGCACTTCCTTCCTTACTCTGCCAATTCGAGACTTGATGCCGCAGCAAAAGAGACTTGATGCTCATGTACAAGTCGGCATGAAGTCTTAATTTGCCGCGCTAAATTCACTGTAAGGGGTGAATTTGCCGCTAGGAGAGGTGAGAATGAGGTGAATTTCCCGTGAAAATGGTGCGAACTGGCAGCGAGAGAGGGTCCAATTTACCACAAAATGAGGTGAATTAACCTCGAAAAATGGGTGAATTTACCCTGAAAATTTCACGAATTTGAAGGTCCACAGCAAGGAAGCCCCCTTGTCCGCAACATGATGAATCTTCACCGAGGTCTGCGGTGAGGAGCCACCCTCTGCGGACCCCGGCGTAACTCGTCCCCTGTCGTGAGGATACCCACTGTATCCTCCCAGCAACCAAAATTATGCTGGCCTCCGGAGAGTGACCCGAAGTCACCTTTCAGGGCCGGCAGCAGAATGCCGAATGAGGACTCTGGTGGATGAGGCTGTTTTTATACCGGCGGTGCTCATAGTAAACACATTGAGACGTGATCACATTGAGACGTGATTATTCGTTTTATCATGTTTTCGCTGGGATGTTTTCATTTGTTTAGAAATTTCTGAGATGCCAGCAACGGCGGTAATTTCACCCTTTGCGCTGAGTGGTATCCAGCCGCTCAACAACTGATATGCATTAACATGTTAGCGCAGGCGGTATTTTCACGCTCTGCGCTAACTGATATCCAACCGCTCAGCAAATTCACCCCTTTGCGCGGATAAGCTTTCATGACGGCGCTAAAGGTGAATTTGATGCCTTATGATAACAAAGCGTGATAAAGGCCGCTTTCGCCGAAGCATCAAGTCTCGAATTGGCAGAGTACGTCGCTACCCACTGCCCTTCTTCCAATTTGTAGAGTTCACAAGCTATTAATCTCGCCTTACCGTCTCTATCATGATAAGGACAAACGCATTCTCATTTTATATGATGTTTCCTAGTTCACCAACGTCATGCCCTTGTTCTCAATGAATGAAAATAGTAGGTGGTTGTTTATGTTTTTGTGGTGCAGATTTTGATAAGCTCAGACTTGCAACATATAAAAACTGGTTTTTGGAAGTTAGGGAAGTTCGAAATGACTGAGCGGTTGCAATGAGTGGCGAACAGAGAAGGTGCGGAAGTGGACCTGCTGCTTTGTTTCCTAAAACTGGCAAGAAAATGTCTCAGGAGTTCTGCGTCAATCTCGAAACGCGTCGCACGCTTCAAAATTCATGTTTTCCAATCTGTTTTCTTCTCCACAAAGGTTAAGATTTAGCATTAAAAAAAATTTAAAAAACCTTTTTCAAATTCTTCGCTCTTGGTAACGTCCTGCACACTCCCACTGCGGTCCTGCTAACTTTTGATGACCTGCACACTCCCTCGTGACCTGTGCATTTTCTATGACGCCCTGCACACTCCCACTGGGGACCTGCTTGCACCCTCTATGACGTCCTGCACCCTACCATTTGGGTCCTGCACCTATCTGTGACGTGCTGCACACTCGCTGGGGTCCTGCACACATTCAATGACGTCCTGCGCACTCCTACTCAGGACCTGCACATTTTCTGTTATGTCCTGCACACTCCAGCTGGGGTCCTGCACAATTTCTATGACGTCCTGCACACTTCCTCTGGGGTCCTGCACATTTTCTACGATGTCCTCTGCACACTCCCGCTGGGTCCTGCACAATTTCTATGACGTCCTGCACACTTCCTTTGGGGTCCTGTACACTTTCAATGACGTCCTGCTCACTCCCGCTGGAGACCTGCACATTTTCTATGATGTCCTGCACACTTCCACCGGGGTCCTGCACACTTTCTATGACGTCGTGCATACTTCCACTGGGGTCCTGCACACTTTCTACGATGTCCTGCACACTCCCGCTGGGGTCCTGCACAATTTCTATGACGTCCTGCACACTTCCTTTGGGGTCCTGTACACCTTTCAATGACGTCCTGCACACTCCTGCTGGGGACCTGCACATTTTCTATGATGTCCTGCGCACTTCCACCGGGGTCCTGCACACTTTCTATGACGTCCTGAACACTTCCTCTGGGGTCCTGCACATTTTCTACGATGTCCTGCACACTCCCGCTGGGGGTCCTGCGGAATTTCTATGACGTCCTGCACACTTCCTTTTGGGGTCCTGTACACTTCAATGACGTCCTGCACACTCCCGCTGGAGACCTGCACATTTTCTCTATGATGTCCTGCACACTTCCACCGGGGTCCTGCACACTTTCTATGACGTCGTGCATACTCCCACTGGGGTCCTGCACACTTTCTACGACGTCCTGCACACTTCCGCTGGGGTCCTGCACACCTTCCATGACGCCCTGCACACCCCACTGGGGTCCTCCACACTTTCTATGACGTCCCGCACACTCCGCTGGGGTCCTGCACATTCCTACTTAGGGCCTGCGCACTTTCTATGACGTCCTGCACACCCCGATTAGGGTCCTGCACACTTTCATGACTTCTTGCACACCCTCACTGGGGTCCTGCACTCCTTTTATGACGCCCTGCATTTTTTGCATCGCTAGACGACTCGCAGAAGTTATCATGACCCACGGCCAAAAGTGCGCTCCACGGACAAACTCGGTTGCCCCGAGGCACGCAAGAGGTGACTCGGGCTGATTTTTTGGTAATCGATAAATGTCGCACCCCCCTAAATGTTGGTACCATTTCATACAAGTTTTGATCGGCCATTCCTAAGATATGCGGGACACATGCACACACACATCGGGACATAACTGCTTTAAGTATAAGGATGCTGTCTCTACTCTCGCTGCGCACATGCACGTGGAGGAACAAACTAAAGTTGGCTCCGGAATAGAGGATACACAAATTTTTATAGCGGTTCCAATGGTGTGTTGCTTATTTAACTAAATACAGTATTAAAGTGTGATAGCGAATCCAGGTGCACGCTCCGAGACACCACAAATTAGAGAAGGTTTATGAAAACAATCAACTGCACCTTCTGACGTAACGGCTGTGACTCCACTTGGAACTGTCAAAATGATCATCGAAACAAAGAAAAATTGCGACAGACTGGATTCCACAGAACGCCATCCCATCTGAACCAGCAAAATTATCATAATGATTTGGCTAAAAGCAGTGCTTACGATGAAATTTCTCGTAAGGATTGATCACTAGGACAAAACTGGGGGGTAAGGGCTCCGGTTCCGCTACAAAACGCTTCCAACTCGACTAAAAAACGCTCTGGACGCATTTGTGCCCACATGCTTCTCCAACAACACGTGGCCTTATTGACCCCCAAATGAGAGCACGAGCTGCAACACACGAGCCGTTCAATTTGACCAAGAGAGGCTCTCAGCTCGGCCACAGAGCGGTCTAGACGAAAATTCGACCATGACCTCGAGAAGTCACCTACCATCGGCATGGATCCTGAAGAGACTTCGCGTTCCCCATTGGAGGTTGACGTAAACTCGGTGCACCTATGTTATAGCGTATGGCACCGAATTTGCACCAACCTTTAACAGTGAACGCAAAGTCTCTTCCGGATCCATGCCGACGTTAGACGATTTTTCAACGCTGACGAGGTCTTCCCCATGGTCCATTGAAAGGTGCTAGAGTCAGAAGCGTTTTATGCCGAATCGCCTTTCCACAGTGCGTGAGAAACTGTTGAATAATACGGAAAAAAAGGATGTGGAATAGGAACTCACTTTCTCAAAAAGAGAACGAGATCAGTCGTTGTGGAAACACTTCCAGCTCAGCTCAGTTGTTCTAGAAGCATGAATAGAATACAAACTTGTGCAAGTTTGTCTGTTTAGATCGCAGACATGTGATCGGAAACTATACAAATTGTGCGATGGAGGGCGATTGCACTTTCATATCACTGCCGCAGTTTCGAATGAATTCACCAAAGCGTGCCCGTGATTCCACAACATCTCGTTGGGCACAAATACGACGTCCTAACGTAGTACGATTTGCGGGTAGAAACATCAACCTTTCACGACCACACGAGCTGTTCTCCAATTCATCCCCAACATGCCTGAGACGGATTCGCGTGAGCTGGCTTCAAAGGGTATCGACCGTCGACGGAAGGCCAATCTGCTGTCTGCCAACATGTTGACGATGCCTTGGTGATGAGAGTGCTACGAATGAGGCTGATATTTGCTCTCCAGCTGGATTCCCGACTGTCACACATAGTAAGGAGCCGTACGCATACCTCTCCTCAAAAGTGCGCGTCCTTTCGTGCTTGGCCAATTTCGCCCAGTGACAGATCCCGTGTGGGGTTGCAGGGATAGGGATGCTCGGGGAGAGTGGGTGGTCGTCTCGTAGCAGGGGCAACTCAGAGACGACCACCCGTGGAGAGTTATGGCCTCATGTTCAATCTGGAAGAACGTCACACATTTGCAAAAAAACAAAATGCGAAAAATTATCGTTTTTCAACCTCGAAAATTGATCCAACTACCCCGCTTATCAAGTCGTTCTTCACAAAACAGCTTATAAATAGGATTTCAAATGTCACCGTCTCACATGTGACTCTTTATAATGTGATGGTTCTCAAGGGCATTTCGAAGTTGGAAGGTATGGTAAAGCTTTGTCGATTTCACTTAACACCTTTCCGGGGTGGTGTGGGCGGTTAGGTTTTTGAGGTGTTGTGGGCGGGGCCGACATTTTCCCTGTAGCTTCTCATATATTTGAGTGAACTGAGATCTCGCGCTTGTCAGGGTTGCTATTCACGATGGGCGGAATATAAAATCAATTTTTAGCCCTGAGGTTGGACTGTGCCTTCAAAGGTAATAGGACTCCATGAAGTCTGTAGCACTGTGCAGGTGAGGCGACTTGACCTGAAACTGGTCTCATAGTTATTCACTCACTCAGTTGGACGCAAATGCTACTTTTTACCGTCATAGCTGAGTTGCGGCTTATCTGACTAAAAAGAGGCAGGCTGATGAGTTCATATGTAGTATAACTCGAAATAAACGGGTAACACAAGGGTTCAAATGTTTTTCTGCCTTCGGGGTTTTTATGGTGGACAGCTTTACTGAGTCGGCCTGAGCGTTTCGACGGGGATCGTCGTCTTCAGATAACTGTAAAGCAGTACAAAGTTTTAATGTGCTCTCAAAACCACCAAGTACTTCCACAGCTCCAGCGTTTCAGTAAGAAACGCGAAAGCTCACTAGGGAACCTCGCAAGCCATGTATGGGCTTTTGAGAGACTTTGAATGTTTCTTGGTCAAATTGGATACGCACTTTCCGAATCTGTCCTTGGATTTTGCTACGGACCTCATGTTATTACTGGTCAAAGCTACTACGTTGTAAATCACAGTTTTTTGAAATTCTCGTGTATCGAACGAGCGCTTCGTGATTTTAACAGTAGAGCAACAGTAACACGAACAGAAGTGGTACTCAAGCTTACAGAATCCGAGCGCTGCGGTCTCCATAACAAAAATGGGCAGGGCTTGGCGAGCGCTCGTGTTGAGAATGCTTGCTGAAATGTGGCATTTTCAAACATTCAAAAAATCCTCCGAAAAAACTCGAAACACTTTATAGGGCTATTTTTCTTGTTATGGAAGACACTGAAAACATTTTCTGCCCAAAATACGAGAAAAAAAATTCGTCCCCGTACACCAAAATTGCATGGCGGGTGGTATCCCATGGAAAAAAATCGAAAAAGATTTTTTCCTGAGAATTAATCCCGGGCAATCTCGTTTGGAAGCCGGTTCGGAAAAACTCCTTCTCGATACATACCGTATTTCAACGAAAACTGCTCGATATAGCCGCGTGGATAGCCTTCATGTGGCAACGATATGCAAATTTCAAGATACATGATAAGTCTTCTATTTTTCGCTGACGACACATTTCAAAAAAAATGAACGAAACAGATATGAGATTCATACACTGCACAGTTGATCCAGGCTGGTTCCTGGCAATCCTTTTTACAGCAGTCGACAGTCTCGAGCTCGAAAAGGAAATCTGCCAGACTGATAAAAATCCGGGATGGTGGGCAACGTATCCAGCTTTTTGCCACGAGTACTTCAGAAAGTTGACGAACCGAGGAGCACAAAACATGCGGTAAACTTGTTTTATAACTTCAAAAAAGACATGTCAAATGAGGGCTCTAGGAATAAAATACTGATACAGAACAACCAAAAGTATAGTTTGCTGTAATAAAAAAAAACTTTGAAAAGCACTCAATTTTTAGATGTTCCGATCATTTGTGAAGAAAGCTGCAGAAATGAAGCAAATCAATTTTTTTGAAAACCCAGTCATAGGAAAACATTGTTAAATCCATTTTTCAAAAGTTTGCGAGCGTATCGGCTATGACGGGAATCGAACCCCTGACCGAACGCCTATAACCTCCGCTCCTTACGTGTTGCTCCGTCCGTCCCCGGATGGTATGGCTAATATTGCATGAGTTGGTGAAATAATCCTCAAATTGATAGCGAAATAGCAGATTACAAGGTAGTAACTTTAACGAGTAATAACTTGTTAACTTGAGATCCGTAGCAAAATCAAATGACAATGGGAAAGAGCGTGTCCGAGTTGACCAAGGAACACAGGCAGATTTTCAAAAGCCGATACATGGGTAGCGAGGTTCCCTAGTGAGTCAAATAGATCCACCAACTCACACATCTATCCACCAATGAAGCAGCACTACGTTTGTTGTTGACGAGAAACCAGTAATGAATGGATGGTACCGTGCGTAGTGCCACATGATAGTAGATGGAAGGGACGCACACGCACGCGCCGCTAACTGGCCAAATTTAGAGGTTGCAATGCGGAATGAACGGCAAGAGGTCGCAAGAGGTCCTCAGGAAGTCGGAGCTAGCCACCCGCGCGCATTTCGGGCCTCGCTCGCCACCCGCTCACCTCTCATTTCAAAGGGCTCGCCACCCGTCACCCCCTCGTCCTCGCTTGCCACCCGCTATTGATATAGCGGGTCGCGAGCGCGAGGAGAGGTGGTATAGCGGGTCGCGAGCTGTTCGCTAGCGAATCGCCCGCTGAATTGCTATCGTCCTTTAAAGTGTTTCGCAACATTTCCCGAATTTTCGCCTACATCTCACCATTCTCATTATTTTTCTGTCTGTTTGTTGTTTTATTTGTTTTTGCAATACTGCGGAGCTCAAACTGGATATATTCATTTTCAACTTGATGGTAAGCGTCACAGCGGCTGCGAGGGCTTCAGTTAATAGTTTCTTCGTTCGCGTAAACATAAATCGGTCTATCCTCTGTTTCCGAGTGGAATTTATTTCCGTTCATCGCGTGCATCTGCGCGCGTCTCCTTCTCCCCACACTTTTCACTGTCTCTGCCATCGCTCCGCACAAGCGCACGAGGGAACAGAGTAAATTTGGCTCGGAATCAGAGGATAAGTGCACAAATAAGCATCAGCTAGGTTGTGTTCAGACGAGTCGTTATTCTGACGGACCATGCTGTGGTGAAATGGAGGGGGTGGATGCAGGGTCAGGCCCGCTGTGATGAAAGGAAGGTGACGAAAGGTTCAAAAATTAGATGTTTCCAAAGAAGCTAACTGATTATTAAAACAGTTTAATAACTGAACTCTCCAAATTTGGAACGGTTTAATAATTGAACTCCCGAAATGATTAGAATATTCGGAATGAGGAATTAGTGAATATCCGGAGTGAACTCCATATACAAGAAAAAGCCCCTTGGCTATGCTTTCGTTCCGTTTTCCTCCTCTGCAGCTCGCCACAAAGATAATTTCAGTAAAAAAATCCGTTTCATCACTGGCTGGATAATTTGAATATTTGATCGATATGAGCACCCTTCAGATTTAGAAAAATGTGATCTCGTTAATGAGAAGTATGGCTCTATTTGTTATAGTTTAATAAGAAGAAACACATGAAGTTCTAAGATTTCTTTATTGATTCGAAACTGAAGGTAATAAATCATTCTGGAAAATCCTGGACTCTCTGAGATTTTCAAAAATATGAAGTGTTACCAAGAAAAATAGCCGGTGCCTTCGCAGCAGAGGAGGGGGAGGTAGGCCCTATCATATCGCACTTGGCCACGCCCTTTTTTCATGCCGCAAAGAATTTTTTGATTTTGGAGTGGCAGGAAAACCCTGGGTTAGTGTTTAAATTGCGCGGCATCACGAAAAAATGAGAGTGACCAAGTGCTAAATCATACCCCCCCCCGCCCCCTGCAGACGAAAACTCTGGATAATCGAAGCAAAAGTTCAAGCATGGCATGCATGAATTTCAAGCGGAAGCCACATTCGAGAGCTCGCCACCCGCTATCTTTCCGTCGGTGACCAGCGCTAGGCGAGCGCGCCGACGTGGCGTTGCGAGCGCGCCGCCGCAATGTGGTGAGCGGGTGGCGAGCGCCAACATGCCAGTGCTCGCCACCCGCTACCATTCCGCTCGCGGGCCGCGCGAGGTGCTGCGCGCCGCCGAACTTTTGGTTAGCGGGTGGCGAGCTCCAACTTTCTGAGTTACCTACTATCTATTATGACATGGCACAACGCACTGTACCAACCATTCGTTACTGGTCACTCGTCAACAGCAGATGTAGTGCTGCTTCATTGGTGAATAGATGTGTGAGTTGGTGGATCTGTTTGACTGAGCTTTCACGTTCCTTACTGGAGGTGCTGTCGGAAACGCTAGAGCTGTGGAAGTACTTGGTGGTTTAGAGAGCACGTTACAACCTTGTACTGCTTTCCAGGCCTCTGAAGACGACGATCCGCCGAATCCCCCAGGCCGAATCAATAAATTTGTCCACCATACAAACCTCGAATGCAGAAAAATAGTTTAACACTATAAGATCATGCCGTGGTTGCAAGAAAGGAGAAGCTGGAGATTACTGGATAACACTAGCCTTTCCTTATTTAAAGGCAGCATACACGCTCGCAAAAGTTGTTGAGATAACTACATTAGTGGGGTCGTACGGGCCCTAAAAGAGCCCTCGCGAAGTTGGAAAGGTTGAAAACGAGTTAAAGTGCCCGTATTTGAGCCGTATTGAGTCGAAAAATCATCCTTTCCCCGCCCACCGATACGGGCTCCGCCCCCCAATACAGATGTTTAATGCTCGACTACGGTCATTTTGTCTCATTTTTTACGCTTCTAAGATTGTAAGAGTTCCAGAAAGGGCCTTACGAGTACATTAGCGTCGTTATCCCAACCAATTTGTCGCTAGCTCCGCCATTTCAGCCAATGCGGTAAAACTCGTCCACTTCTAGGCTAATATAGAACGAACCGTTATATCTTCATTTCAGTGGATCTTCTTCCGCTTTTTTCGTTATCTCTGAATATTAACAGCTTCAGACCTTCGATTCATTCCATAAAATTGATATCATTTTTGAGCGTGTATGCTGCCTTTAAAGGCATCGTACGCGCTGAAAACCACTCACCGTGTTTCGAGTTTGAATCGTGGGTTGGGCCCGCCTGAGGACGTGGGTAGAGTTTCTCCGGTCACCGAAGCATCATTGGGAACATCTGGGTGGTCGAATGCCTCGAATTCCACCAAAAGAGGCCGGTCTTCTGACAGCCATGTGGCATAAAATGAAAAAGAAAGAGGCTTCTCAACATGCTATTTCGCGTAAATGAGTGGAAGTTGATGTATCATTTGTTGATAAGCTATCTTCTTTTCTCATTTGAGGCCACATGGCTGTCGTAACGCCGGCCTCTTTCGATGGGATTCGAGGCATTCGATCTCCCATATCTTTCCAATGATGCGTCGGTGACCCGAAAAACTCTACCAACGTGCTCAGGCGGGCTGAACCAATGATTCAAACTCAAAAAAACGATGAGTGGTTTTCAGCGCGTACGATGCCTTTAAAGGCAAGGTTCGGTCACATTCTGACTCCTCCCAAATTTGTACTGAATCGGTCGACCAGGACTATGTGAACCCCATACGGAGGTTTTGTAAGCTACTCGAGGAGAAAATGGCCTGTAAAAAAGATTAAAGGCATCGTTCTCGATGGATTTCGTTTTCGAGTTTTCCATATATAATGAGAGCTCTAGTACCCTATATAACAGCTACGTTGGAAAAACCGCGAAAAAATTCACTGAAAACCCCTCTTTCAGACCGAAAACATCTAATTCGAAGGAAGAGTCTATCGTAGGAGATCGCTGTTTTGACCAACGATCTCACGATCAAATGAGCTTTATCTTTCTTTCAAGTGTTTTGTGGAGAAGAAAAGGTCAATCGATGCACGTAGAAAAGTCATTCTTTACGTAATCGTATAGCATATTCCATCAACTTCCCCTCAGTTGTACTGTATCAAGTGTTGATCATTTAATTATATGATGGCTGACAGCAAATTGTGTCAGATGACTGACGGATGGCCGGCCCCTTTTGACAGGATTTGAGAAATTTGACCCCATTTATCTTCGCATGGAGGCATTTTTAACAGAACAAACTCTACCTACGTTCTTAGGTGTGCCCAGAAAATCATTCGAACCAAAAAAAAAACGGTGAGTGGTTTTCAGCGCGTACCATGTCTTTAACAGAATCCTCAGCATAATCACGCAGTAAAAATGTCGTTGTTTCAAGGGCATTTGGGTGGTCGCCTTGCCCCCACGAGGCAGTGTCACCGCACTGGCGGCATTAACGGCGCTGCTGGGAGACGATTTCCACCGCGCGCGGTGAAGAAAGCGCGGACAATGGCTGCAAACTTGGACGACAGGCACAATTTCGTGGATCTGTGGTTCACTGAAATGGCTCAATTAACTTGAATAAGACCGTCTTATCAGCGGTTTTCGCGCGATCTCTGGAATAACATATAGCCTGCGCTCCGATTTAGAGGGAAATCTCAAATTTGCACTTCTGCCCAGACCCTGCCTTCGAAATTGCTCTTCTGCTACGTAGCTTGGCCGAGAGTGAAGGGTCAAGTGAGAAGAATCCAACTAAACGATTGTATGAGAGTGTCGTCGAAGCCTTTTCGGGAAGTTAGGAAAGCGCTCGATACCAGAATTAAAGTCGTGTTCAGAAAACAGTTTCAAAAACCGTTCCGTGGAAAAGTACCATGTGGCAAAATTATCACACACCAGACAGAGAAAGGCTGAATGAGTCTCTTATCGGATAGGGGAGTGTTAAAGTCGTTCAAATCAAGAAAAAGTGCACTGAAAACAAATTCCAGTTCTGTTGAAATATTCACAATGATTGCCCAGGTGTCTCGGGATCTGCGACTTCACACTTCTGAGTTGTCTTGAGGACTTCTGCACGATTCTCGATAGATGACTGAAGCATCTCGGTAGCCAGCTGATACTATGGTGACGGCCTGATGAAGTTTTAAAAAAAATGGTCATTTGAACGTTTTTGGGTGGATGAAAAGAAGTTTAAATTCTTGATTTAAAGGCATCGTACGCGCAGAAAAAACGTATCCCGTTTTTCTCGTTTTTGCGCAGGCGATTCTCTGACATACAGAATAAGTGTGGAAAGTTTTTTTTCTACAAACGTCGTATGTGTTTTCTGCTTTAACCTTATCGAGAGGGGTAGGTTCTCTTGCCTTTCGTTCACTGAAACTTATTCTAAAAAGAAGAAGTATCCATTGGGCAAGCTTGGGTGCTAGAATTTCCCGAATTAAAATGTGAGATGCTGAATCATCTGCGCCTGTGACGGCGCTTCTGTTCGTTGTGCCAGATGGCTGTTGAAAACTGGTGGCGGATCGTCATTTTGAACCACTCCAACTTCGGAACCATATGTTTTTGACGCGCAAAACTTCACCGACGTGGTCCACCGGGCTCATTCACGAAATTGAGCCTGAAAAATGGAAATTGGTTTTCAGCGCGAACGATGCCTTTGATGTACCTGAGCAAATCGAAAAAGGCGTAAAAGTTCTTTTTTCTCGTATTTCAGAAAGCGGGACATTTTCAGCCAAACTTAGTCCAGGAACGCTTCTTTGGGACACTGATCATGGATGTGAGATCCCATTTCAGCTTCTCGAAAGAAAACGGTGAACTAATATCGTTTTCGAAGCCAAATTCCAGTCCGCAATTGCGGACTACGGCTGTTCCATCACGCGACACGTGATAATCGTACTGGGAGAAAGGTGAAGAGTGGAGCAAGTGCTCTCTGCACGCATTATCATCATGTCGGGTGATGCAACAGCCGTTGTCCGCAAATGCGGACCGGACTTTGGCTCTGAGAGCGATAGTACGGTAGGTGAAGTGTCTTTTTGCTACAGTAACCAACCGTAATCTTCCATGGGAAAACAGACATTTTGTGTTCAGCCCTCGAAAATAACCCACCTAGACCAAATTTGAGCCGAAAAATCTCCGATTTCTCAATCACGGAGAAAAAATAATTTCTGGCCGTTTTTTATTTGCCCGCCTGACCTCTGTTCCTCGGGTTAGATGACTGGCGAGGGCTGGTGGCGGATCCCTATTTTTTTACCACTCCAACATCAGAACCATACTTTTTTGACGCGCTAAACTTCATTGATGTGGTCTACCGGGCTCTTCCATGAAACTAAGCTCAGAAAATAGAAAGTTGTTTTCAAAGCGAACTATGCTTTAATACAAATCTGAGGTCCGTCCAACGACTCTAAATAGATCACGGTAGGGCATCTTTCAGAGTTCGATCGTTGTGCGACTCGATGGGATGGTGACCACGAGCATCGATCGAGATCGCGTCGCACGTCGATAGGCATTCAAAACATGCCATCGCGGCGATCAGCGATCGCACTCTGAAAGAGGCCTAAAACACCGCGGGAGGGAAAAAAGGCACTCTGGTGTGGGCGGGACCCTAGAGCGCATGGCGCGCGCGCCTTCTCGCGGACACCTAGTGGATAAGAGAAACGAATAGCGGAAATAGTAATCCTCTGGTAGAGACGAAATCGAATGAGGGTAGCTAATATTTCCAGGAATATCCAAGAAAAATCAGAAACGATGTGAAAGGGACTCATCCGTGAGTAGGTGCGCGCGCCATGCGCTCTCAGGCCCCTCCCATATCAGAGTGCCTCTTCGGGCGCCCCCCTAAAACACCCTATGGTCGAGGTGATACTTTCGATAGATTACTGCAAAATAGGTACTCTACCATTGGCATTATACCTATGTAGGTGACCTATACTGAACCCCATGATATCGACAAATGGAACCCACACTCGTGCTTATCGTATATGGTGACTCCTACATAGAAGTGTTGAAACAAATCCGAGACAGATTTGTCGAACACCTTAACATTCCAAAATTCTGCAAACGCCTATAGCTTTTTGTAGGGGAGTCCGCAGCAGAATCCGATTTTGTACCGCGTACCGAATTCGACCAGAAATCATTTACCACCTCTCAAATACCCTGAGGAAAGCCATGCGAGGTTCCCCAGTTAGCGGGAGGTTTGGGCGACAGAACCCTAATAGTGAGGCGACCAAAATTCACATTACTTATAAGAGACGGCGAGGATTTTATCAACTGGGAACTTCGTAAGAGAAATACGCCACACGCCGAAAAAGCAAAGGCATCACTGAAGGCGCTCACATGCTTTTATGGTCCTCATGAATATTAGTGCTTCATCGATTCGATGACATGATTCCTTCAGAAAGCGTGTGTCAGAGACATTTTACACGTTTATTTCAACAAATCATTCATTCTTCACAGAAACCCGAACTACACAGAAAAACATCGATCGCCGAACTACACAGGAAAACAACTCTAGAGAATCTCCGAAAAAAAAATAAGTGAAACTCGCAGAACAAGGCTAATAAAAAGCATATTGGTAGCATAAAGGTTCATGTAGAAACTTGAGAGAATTTTAATGTCGACAAAAAGAAAATGGCGGGAACATCATACATAGTATGTACAAAGCGTTACGGAATGACCAAAAGGACGAAACAGTTGAGAACTTAATAAATTACAGAAAGCTAAAAAACCTAGGCGAACGGGAAGCTAGTAAGTTGGATGAGGTGGATAGCTTTGTGGTGGATAACCTTGTTGGGGAGGATAACCGCTTTGTTGCGGATAGCCTTGATTGGGAGGATAGCCTTGATTTTGCGGATATGATTGTTGTGGATATGACTGCTGAGGATATTGTTGCATTGGATACTGTTGAGAGTAGTCATCTGGAATTGTAACGATAAATGAAACAATGCGGACAATACGTCGAAGCGCAAGGTTATAAAAAAACCATAGGGCGCTCTGCCACGAAGCGCGCAGCCGAGCTTCGGAAGACGGGGGCTCTCTACACGCCGAGGGAAGAGTTGTTCCGCCTTTTGCGGCTCTAATTCCACTCGGGACCACTTCGCTCGCGTTGAGTGGGACGTTTCGGGTGGTGGCCATCGTGTATCAACACCCCTGAGGAGGCGGGAGAAACGGGGGAGGAGCGAGGTTCCTAATTGTACAGTTCACCTCCGCACTGCCGTTCAGTCCGCAAAGTGCACGCTGATTACGAAATCGTGGTGCGGCGCGGTTGCAAGTATCCTCAGACGGAGATGTAGGGATCGCAGGCGAGTGGTGGGCTCACCCGGGCACCAAAGGCAAAAACCGCCCGGGTGATCCACATCCCTGTCTGAGGATACTCTGCAACCGCGCCGCAGCACCATTTCGCAATCAGCGTGCACTTTGCGGACTGAACGGCAGTGCGGAGGTGAACAGTACGCAAAAGCCGGGGGCCGGGGCTAGCCCGTGTTGCGTCCAATCAGGAAATTCGCTCCTCCCCCGTTTATCCCGCCTCCTCAGGGATGTTGATACACGATGGCCACCACCCGACGCTTCGAACTGCAAAAAACAGGACAACTCCTCCCTCGGTGTGTAGAGAGCCCCTGTCCCCGAGCTTCGGTTCGAACTTTGCCGATGCGTTAGTTAGGCCGTAGAAGTCTGTCCGAATGAGACTATCCACCCACGCGTTCGGCGTGCGTGTTTAGCGGCCGCCGCGCAGGCGTTTTTAGGACAAACCTTTCCATTTCTGTAAACAGCCAATTGGGATATTATTCACTATTTGTCTAATATGCCTGCTAATCGATTAAAAGGTCCGAAAATGCGTTTGCGATGACCACTCGACACGCTCGCCAACCGCATGGGCGGCGGACAGTCAGCCATATTCGGACAGCCTCTATACACTGACGGAATCAAAACGCCCCGCAATGACACTGACGCAGTTTGCAGTGTAGATTGGGAATTCGACGCGATAATGCATAATGGAAATTTTCGGGCAGATCAATTGGATTTCGCCGATATTTTGTTCGTCTATCGCACAATCATTGGAAAAAATCTTCTACTATTCCGCTCCTCCTCTCATTGGGCGTGATAATCCTGCAACTTGTTCAATGTTTTAGCAAATTTAACCCCGAAAAATTCGCAGCTGGTGGAGCTTGGCAAAATTCTAACCCAGGAGGCTCCGCAACGACACGAAGCGCACTGTGGCGGCTTGTATGACTCCTCGGTGAGCTTTATTCTACGTTTTTCTGTGACAACTATTCCTTACGGAGCGCATCAGCAGTGCGAAGGTGTCCTTGAGGGGTAGTTGTCCTGTCATTTTCCCAGCGTCCCGCCGGTGTATAACTAGGGCCTTAGTTATTTAGCTGAACACTAATCCCGTTTTTCGTCGAATCTCGATGCATTACGGCTTGTTACGGCAGGGATACTATACTAGGAAGGGGGGGGGGGGTGCAATAAGCATGAAACTCCATCTGGATTGCCGGTTTCGCTTGGGTTGCTGAACGCAAATCTGAAATCCATTTCTTGATCCTAGAATTTCATCTATCTATATTGATGAATAGACGATTCGTTGTATAAAGTTTTGGGGGATCGCGAAAATTCATTATATTCTATCCCATAGTCAAGTCAGTTGTTGGAGCACGGTTTTGTTGGGGCAGGTCCGTGGCAGGACTACTGAGCGCTTCAGCATTTATGTTGACGACCCCACAGCGGACTTATTGAACAGGGTTGAGATTCATAAACGCAAACCATGGGACACAGTTGGGTTTGTCTCCGAAGATTGCATGCTATTTTCGCGGCAAACCCAACAGAAAAGTTGTACGCCCACCTGCATATCCTTGCTGATTCTTGTTGCCATTTTGAGGTAGAAAACCTTCGAAAGCAGAACGACAGCATTTGTACGCCAGGAATGCACAACAACAACACGATAAGAGCACGAGAAGAAGAATGCTGAAATCAGTCACGGGATGAATGAAAAAGAAAAAGGGAACAGAGCAGCATGCTGGTACGTGCACAGAAAAAAAACAGAAGGATGGTTGGTTATAGCTAACCCCTGGGTTAGCTGAGAATGATAGCGAATTTTGTGAAGTCCTGTCCATAGCAGCAAGAGATAGTCTCAATTCGGACAGGACAAGTTTACAGTGCCGGTCAAACCTCAACGCTAAAGCACTGCCAGATTTTTTCGCAACAACACTGTATTCCAAAGCCCACTAAAACGAGTTTCTCCAAAGATTCTGTTCAGGCGATAATTTAAAATATTCTATTTTTCAGATATTCGGTCACTTCGGGAGAGTGAAATTTTTTAATCAAATCGTAAGGAAAAATCCAAGACACGAAGGAGGTTGGATCGACTGAGCACATAATACAAAGAAACACCCTCGGGGTAGGCTTAGAACAGAAAGTAACATAAAGGAGGTTAAGCGAAGCCGACATGGGACATCTGGGTTAGTTGCCGAATATCACTCACTCACTTACGGCTGATCACAACAGCAATAGAAGCAGGAGTCTGAAGTGTGTGAAAATGATTGGTTAGAGGGAATATGGTGCAGTGAGTAAAGGAGGAAGGGTGGGCAAATCTCGTCGTGCAGCAGGCAAAGTCTTTTCGAGAATCTTCGTACAACTCTTTATTTATTAACTTAATCACACACGAGTTAAATCAAGATGAGTATCTCGCGTCGAAATTCGCCGAGATTTGGCCAGACTAGAGAGGGAACCGTGACGAGAATCAGATCAACAACGGATCATGAATGGAGTCAGGATGTAAGGAAGCAGGTCATTTCAGATCAAGCAGCCGTTCCGATGCCATCTCCAATATAGCCGGCAGTGGCTGTGTTCTCTTCGCTACAAATTATTCTATTCAAAATACTGCTTACTAGAACATACGAGAATCTATAAAAACACTTGTACTCATGAAAATTACTTTTGTTGGGATCAGCTGTTGATCTGCACAAACAGGGCTATTTTGATTTTATCACTGCACCAAACTCTATTCAGTAGCTCTACGTAGAAATGAGAAGGCATGAGGCATGTGAACATCCTGCACGAGCTGACCACTTTTTGACGGGCTAACCAAAACCCTTGAACATACAACAAGGCACAAGACAAGCAGTGCAGGATGACATATGTAAACCCATGGAGAAAAACGTTAGAAGCCGCCACCAGCAACCACAAATATGGAAACAATCCACTCACCCAATGGCCACACCAGCCATATTCTGAGCAGCACCGCCACCACCTCCAGAACCACCAGCATTGTTGTTGGCCGGAGCAGGACAGCAATCAGTCCCACAGCACACTTCAATGCCTCGTTTACAACCCCAAGTGATCGTCTTCGGACGAGATCCATCAGCAAATTGCAACTGAAACACAGCGTTCAATCGCATTCAGCAATTTGGTTGACCACACACTGACGCAAGTTTCGTGCCACTTCATGTATATCAAACAGTCTACTGTGCTCCACTGGGCCAAATTCCGGTCCGCAATTGCGTCTTGACGCGCTTTCCGGCCGCACGCTCCCGGGTCAGAAGAGTTTCCAGCGTCGCAGCCGCCGATCTGTTGACTCTAGGTGGATTTTGCAAACTGGAAACTAAAAAAAATTGGAGAAAACTGTATTAAAAGGCAAATCGAGTGGGCTTTGGCGCTGGAAACTCGACCGACTCGAGCGCGTGCGGCCGCAAAGCGTGTCGAGACGCAAATGCGGACCGGAATTTGGCCCAGATAAGCACAGTAGCATAAATCGCGGCGGGACAGCAAGAGAGCAACAGCAATGGTCATCGTAGGAACAGTTGCCGCGCGCCCGTCGCAGCGACGTGTCGAGAGGGCTAACATACTGCAAATGTGCCGAAGCCTATCGCTGTCACTGCTCGTCACTACGCAGCGCGTTGCGGCACCGTCAGGTTTTGGCTGGGATCATACGAGTATCTCATCTCATTTAACTTTACAAACAGCCTTTCTGCTTAGTAAAACAATCGATTCCCTCTGGAGCGCAATATCGCTGCGATTGATCAATACCATCTTTTTTTACGCATCGCAGTTGCTGTTCACACCGAAAGCGATACTGGGTCGCTGAAGTATACAATAAGCCTACAGAGCCTATAGAGCTCAACTTTCCCCAGTCTTCGATGTTACCAGAAATCGATAATCGCGGCTGTCTCAAATCTCTATTGGCTACATTTCTACTATTAGCTACATTTCTACTCTCATTGTGCTCATCAATTTGTTAGTCGAGTAATTGGACAGGGCTGCGTAGTAGATCGCCGCGGGCGATCTACACCCGGCTGGTCGGCGGTGTCGCGAATGCGATGATCGCGCCTCGTTCATTGGCTAGTTTGCCAGGAGGCTTTCACCACACGCGCAGAATGTTCCTTTCCTAAAACCTAAAATGGGCAACCACTCACATTATTCAAGACCTGATCAGGGTTCGTTGGAGCGGCAGCAGTGGTGGTCGTCGATGCATCTCCGGCTGCAACTGGAGCAGCCGTGGTGGTCGTGGTCGTTGTTGTGGTGGATGGTGTCAGCTGGAAAAGCAAGATTCATCTTCAGGACCCATTGGGGTGGACAACAGGACTGGAGGTAGTCTAGAAAAGGTGACCTGCTGCAGTTGGCTGAGCGGCATTGAGCACATAACCTCGTTGCCTTTCTGCTTATAATTGTTATCCCAATAGTAGTCCTTTCCGCCATGGTTGAACGGTGTTGTTGCTGATTGGATAATGGCTTTACCGGCTTCAAAAGCCACCAAACCTAGAAATACATCACATTATCTTCCAGCACCAAAACAATCCTTCCACCATAACAACCTGCTTGGCAGAAGCATAAAATAGTCACATCAAGGCATGTTCCAGGTTTCAAGAATGTAGGACATGAACCTTATATCATTTTCTCTTCAGTTTGAAGAGAATTATGAAATGAAGTCTAATAAAACAATGCAATTCCACTCGCCTCCAACAGCTCCAAGAGCTCCTCCAATGAGCGCTTTCTTGAACGTGCCACTGCTGGCCGAGGAGCCAGGGCCACTGCCAGGACGGAAACTAAAATGCATTACCAAATGTACGAGCAAAAAATGATCTACAGGTCTTGTTTTAATGTTAGGACAGCCTTGGTGAAACTACTAGATACGAGGGCTTTAGTTCTGGAAATAGTTTTAGGCTAAACGCTTTAAGGACAGAGCAATAGGTTCGAAACGTGTTGCTTTCTTCCCGAAGCGGGCGTGAGCGAGCGAGAGCGCGCGCAAGTGCGCGCGAGCGGCTAGCAAATCGTGTGCCCTCGATGAGCATCGATTTTGCGTAGTCGCGCGCTCTGGCAAGGAATGGACGCCGTCTGATCAAGCCCACATTTGGTTTTGGCAATTTGATTTTGCTTTCTTTTAGAACAGGGTCCAAGGACTTCAGCGGTCACACGTTTCCAAGCAGACACCCTCTGCTCCGGAATGATCCCATAGTAGCAGTTTTCTAAGTGCACATCTGAGTAGGAACAATCATATAAGGCGACTGCGCGACGATATATCTGACAAGGAAAGTATAAAAAGCGTAGGTCGGATCTGCCAAAAAGACTAGTATGGTTAGTATCTCTTTTGGCCCAATAGTAAAAATGCGCAATATCTCGCCCCGATCCGCAGGTTCAAAAAAGTTATGAACATTTTTTTAAGCCTCGCGAAAAGGCAAGGGTACCCATCAGGCATTTTTTTTTGGAGTTTCAAAAAATTTTCTCGGATAAAGTGGCGTTTTTACCTCGAAATTTTCCCCGGTTCAAAAGCTTCAAACGAAATGATCTGGAAACTTTTAAAATCGACTAATAAATCTCAGAATCGTGATCAGCGCCCCATAAACCCCCCTGGGAAAATTTTAAATCAAATCCGGAACATTTTTCTAAAACGCTTCCAGAGCCCTCATTTGGTAGATATAAGCGCCCAACCGAAAATCCGTACAAGTCCAAAACGCTGTCAGTCTAGAAAAAGTACGGAAAATGTGCGTTCATCCAAAATTCGCTCAGGGGGGTAGTTTTGGGTGCTGAACACATTTATGAGGTCCGTTTCCGGATTTTCCGAAGAATAACGCGCTTTTTGGAAGGTAAAAAAAAACACAAAAATGAGCTTTTTAAGCTTGTAACTTCTTCGAACCTGCGGCTCGCGGCGGGATACTGCGCAGTTTTACTATTGAGCCACAAGAGATACTAACGACACTAGTCGTTTTGGCAGATCCGACCTACGCTTTGTATACTTCCCTTGTGAGAGGGAGAACATAGAAGGCGACAAGGCATGCGCGTATGTCGACGAGATGAGAATTGGAGCTCTTTCATCTTATTAAAAAAACACTCCATAGAAATATGACAAGGACGCATTTGTTACCCTACAAAACTAGTTGAATGTGTACTTACCCTCCTTGGTTAGGATGAAACCCGCCTTGGTTGGGATGGAATCCACTACCGCCTTGAGGATGGAATCCACCGCCGCTCTGAGGATGGAAACCACCTTGATTCGGCGGAGGATGGAATCCACCCTGTGGGTGGAATCCTCCTTGATTCGGTTGGAATCCTCCTGATGGCTGGAATCCTCCGGGTTGGCCTGGAAGGAAACCAATGATGGAAGAAGTTTAGTGCAAGAAAAGAATTACAATAGTGATGAATTTAGTGTAGAAACCTTACTAATTAGGTCAAAACTGTCGCATCACCAAAAACTCGAAGTCATCGTCCGCGCAGAAAATGCCTTCAGCGGTGTTTCAAACTACTTCAGAAAAACTTACAACTGGGAAAAGCTCTCAAGGCTTGAAGAATTAGGGTGATGCTGTTCTGAATCCAGT
>JAPDOI010001853.1:5000-132020 GCA_029168955.1 Aplectana chamaeleonis | reverse complement strand
CAGACACACCCACAACAAATCAATAAAACTAGCTTAATAGTCAAGGGAGTTACCCTGTAGCAGGATAATGTCAAATGATCTGTTGGGCATACTGTTCATTAAGCTCTTGAGGACGCCAACTTCAGTTGTAACCCACTCGGCGATAACGGCGCAAGTATACTACACCAGTTTTCCATCAGGTTGATCATCGGCGAACATGCGGGCCATTCAAGTAAATCGACATGATTGGCCTAAAACCAAACCAGCGTCGAACTGCTCACATGAATGGACGCATTGTCCTGCTGGAATACATTGCGATGGTGTCTCAATAATGGGCAAACGGTGATCTTTTAGCACACTCTAGTAATCTGCACAGTTTCTACTGCAAGGTACGAAGGCAATGTCTAGCTTGCCGTACCAGCTGAATGCTGCCCAATTCATCTAACATCCTCCTCCAAAGTTCCTCTTCGAGAACGTGAGTGGACCCTTGCGCAGATCTCTCCAGTACGAATTGAATCCACCAGGTCCGTTCAAGTTGAACTTATTCTTCGTCCGAGAAAACGATGTATAAACTTGTTTTCTTACGAGGGCGTTCAACATGAAGATTGAAGAGAGGACCCACCTTCTTCGAATTGGTGTGCATGTTCACTCGAGCGAATTGGAGCCGCGATTTCTTTTGGTTGTCCGTAAGACAAGGAGCATTTCTCGTTCGTTCTCGGACGACGTTCTTAGACCTATGAATGCTTCGCAGAATTGTGGACATGTCTGCGCGCAGGTCTAAGACTCCTCTTGTTCTCGCTGGGACACATCATGGGTTTCGATGCTTGCATCACGCCTGCCCGTTCCTCTCGGTCTTTCAGCTTCCTTGGTCTTCCAGTTCGTGCTTTGTGCAAGTACAAAGCTGTATCTTCAACATATCGAGCAATGCAGCCTCGAGCTCGTCCAATTCATTCCTTCATAAATCGAATACTAAGGCCCATACAGCTCATGAGATAAATCTGAGCTCTTAAGCGTTCCTAATTTTGGTTCCATGTGGCATTTTGAAAAATAAGGAGCAGGAACATCCTGTTATTAAGTAGATTTAATGAAACCGATATTTCTCTCACTGCAAATCTACAAAATTCACGAAATTCCCAAGATTCACCTGCTATATAATATATTTTTGCATCGGTCAATTTCGACACTTTCCTGTGCCAGCCTCGCACAATTTCACGTATTGTTATGAAAATTTGCAGCCGAGGGTTTTTGAAGGTGTATTTGCAGTCGGTTGACATTTGCAGTTTTTCTGCTCGGCCCACGCCAAATCCAGAGCAGCGAAAATCGGGGTATGTCATGTAGTTTTGACGCGCAGTGTATACATACATGCTATACTTTGGTCCGAATCGAATAATATTCGAACAAATACCCGAATTTACAAATGTTTGAATATTCGGTTTATTCGGAAGAGCAAACTGTTCGTTTTTTCGAATAATCAATTTATTCGGAAAATCAATTATCCTCTGTTTCTGGGTGTGATTTATTTCCGTTCGTCGCGTGCTTCTGCGTGCGTACAGTTGACCGTAATGTTAAAAGGACATGGTGCGGTCGCGGACTCGCACTAAAACTACGGTAGAATCTGGCACTTTGACAGATTTCGTCATCGATCGGCGCCACAGCTGATATTCTCGTGAGCAGAAAGACAACGGTTGGCGCATGATCGATGACGAAATCTGGCAAAGTGCCAGATTCTACCGTAATTTAGTGCGAGTCCGCAACCGCAATATGTCCTTTTAACATTGCGGTCAACTGTACGCTGCGTCTCCTTCTCCCCACAATTTCTGGCTGTCTCTACCCTCGCTCCGCACAAGGGCCCGAGCGAACAGAGTAAATCTGGCATGGAACCAGAGAATATGTATTCGTTTTTTTCGAATCTTCGGTTTATTCGGATAATCAAAATATTGGTTTTTTCGAATATTCGTTTATTCGATAAATTTCAATTAATATTTGCGGTTATTCAGCCAAGTTTCGGCGGTAATATTCAAATATTCGCAAGAGCGACGCTCACGCGTTTCGCAGTACATATACTGCCATTTTGCCACGAATCATGGCTGCCGGTTGCATGCCCTACAAGCCGCTGCTCTGGCAAACGGGGTAGCAGCAAGGGCGGTAGGTCCGCCTCCAATCCCACCCCTCCGAAGGTTCAGGAGCAAGTCTAGAGCGGCGGCCTTGTTGGCGTGAAAATTGGGTGCATTGGTCAGCTGCGGAAGTAGGCGGCGGAGGTACTGGGCGGGGACAGATATCCGCCGCTTGGTCCTGCGAGCGATGCGAGCTTGGAGATGTCCGCCCTTGGACCTCCGCCAGCAAACGAAGATTCGACGCAAACGCTCCACCCTCCTCGTCTGCTATTGGTCAGAATTCAAATGCCGCTTCGCGCAATGGACCTGTCGACAGCATCGATCGGTCAGTTAATTCAACCAGGTAACGATCGCTTCCGGCGCGTCCTTTTTCGATTATTTTTTCATTTTCATGAATTTTCGCTGGATTTCCTAAATATTTGTCCAGCTAATCACGGGAAGAGTGCATTTAACTGTTTGAATGCGTTGCGGCTGAGCAGTTTATCTGATCTACTTGTCATTTTCTGCCATGAAGAGTGTTTGTGTGTTTACGGTTCGCAGATTTCCGCGTGTACGAATTTTGCAGTATTTTTATCGTACGCCTGTGCAAAATATGTGTCTCTCTTCATCCTCCCTCCATAGTCCAAGCGCTAGAAAAACGTCAGGGCTACGCCATTTTGAATTCTCACGGGTATGGCAAACACGATTTTAAGAACTCTTTCTCCAGAAAATCCGTTTGCAGATAAGGAGAATGTTTCACATCCTTTTTAATTCGTTTTCACAGCTTGTAGAAACATTTTGAAGAATACCTTGCCGCTAAAAATTGAAATCTCACTCCTGATTTGCTGTTTTCTGCTCTGTTCATCTCTTCATCCGGGTTTACATGAGTTTAGAAATGTTTGGTGTTGCATAACTGAAAAATATTTCCCACTCATCGGAAATTCTCATGACACTTTTGCCAATTATTTCGCTGAATTTCAAAATTTTTTGTGAATGTTTCAATGAGGGAATTTCAAAACGTATTTGTGAATTAAAGTCTGTCTGAATGAGAGTGTCTGCCCAGGCGGTCGGCGTGCGTGTCAGAACGGAAGTCGAGAGGGCATTTGTTGGACTACGTGGCGACCGTTCAACACACACAAGCCGACCGCTTGGGCGGACCTTATCATTCGGGCAGACCTTACATGTAACTGTTCAGAAATGTTTTTTAATGTTTAACTCTGTTTTCTATTTAACTTCTGGAGTTTTATCGTGTTACACCGCATTTCCATTTCTCGTTAATCTGATAACTGGCGGGATTGCGAGCTTGTCGTTGAACTCATTTCAGAATGCTTTCCTGCAGACTGATGCTTTGGCTGGAGAGGTGTTGGATGTTGAGATCGTGGAGGATAGGCCACGTGCTGCACAAGTTCTCCGTTACTTGTGGAGCCTACAAAAAACACTGGAGGTCAGTTGTCACATGCCAAGCAAGACTCACATGAACATGATAAGCCTTGGTTTTAGGTAAGAAAATATGTTTTTTTCAGACTCTGCACATCGAATCCTGCTCGATTTCGGACGACGATATTGCTGCAATCCTGCACCCTGCTCCGTCCGTGAAGTACGTGTGCTTGAGGAATAACTTTCTGGAGCAACCGTGGGCAAGCTCTGGCGGCAAAGTTTCCAAATGCCGTTTTCGTGGATTGCAGAGGAAACAGGTTGTGTAACCTTCAATGCTCGATATGTAGATCATAACAGCCCGATAGAACTAGTATTCTAGGCTGCTGTGCCCGAGCCTCGAAGATGATGCCATGATGCCGCACGTCGAGACCTTGCTATTGAGCAAGTCGTTAAGCCAATGAGTTTTTGAGTGTGTTGTAATGAGAAGTTTTTTCAGAGAGTTATTTTTTGTATATTTTGCGTTTTATATGCTTTTGATCTTTGTTTTTCTTGTTTCTGCCCCGTTACATCTGCCTACGGTTCGATGAATATGCTTTAAATTCAGTTTATCTCCACTCTTATTCTAGTGTCTTTCCGTAGTTTCATATCTCTGTATCTGCTCATCATTCTGAACCTGCGGTCACCTCTGGAACCAATCTCACGGATATTGAAACTAACTCTTTTAGACTTGGTGAATCTTGTGGTCGTCATGCATGTACTGTGTTGTAGTGTTATGGCATAGTCTATAGTTGCCTGTTTGTTTTGCGTAGCACGGTTTTTTTCGCATCTCAAACATCAGATCATCATGGAAGTGCCTTCAAAGGCTTTTTTGGTTACACGTTAAACCTCTATTGTAGAAGTGATTTCGGAGACAATAAATTTGCATTTGTTAAATTACTTGTAGTTTTTATTATGTGTTTGGTCCAGAATTTCTTAGCGGGCTCACTCAAGAGCCAGGTTGTAATGTCGACGATTTTTGGATTTACGGCGAAATTTAAGTGCCGCTCTGATACAACCTGAGTTCTTGAAGTGAGACCGCTAAAAGAATTTTGAGCAGTACGGGTGTTGGAGGAAATCAAGCTTTCAAGTGGGCGTATTAGGACAGGAGGAAGGGTGAATATGAAAATTTGCACGGCAGTAAGGGCGTAGTGTCAGGATGGACGAGCGGCCCCTAGGCAAGGCCGGTCACCGCCCGTGCAAGGCTAGCCACCTGCCTTTCCCCTCAGGACTGAAATCGGCTGGTTTTCCCTGAAGTGTACTGCTTTTGAACGGACGGAAAGCACGGACGGAGGCTCCGCCCCAAACACGCCCCTTTTCCACTATCAAGGGTGGGGCCCGAACCGTGAACCTGCCCTGCGCCCTCCTTCCTGCTGCCCCGTTTGCCAGAGTGAGAACAATTTGTCCTCATCCTATTCTTGTGAAACCGCAAGGTGAGTTGTAATGCTGGACATGACATTATTAACGAGACTTGCTCAAATTTTACTAACTAAGGAACCTAGCATGGGCAACCCCACAATTTAAAAGATGAGAAATGTTTTCTGGTCGATTCTGCTTCGCTGTCTCCGAATTTGACATCGGATTCGTTACGGACACCTCTGAACGGAATTATAAGCGTTTTCGAAGCTTCGTGAAAAGGTAAGGGTACCCATCAGTCAATTTTTAGGGTGTTTGAAAAAAATTCGGATTCGGCTCAAAACTTTCATCGGGGGGGGGGTATTCAGGGCGCTGAACGCGAATCTGGGGTCCGTTTGTCGCTAGACTTATGGTTACTGTAGGTTACAATAGGCATAATGCCTTTTAACTGGCTTCACCTACCTTAAAATTTCGAAAATCGAGAAATTGATTTCGAATTCGTATTCGGCGTCCCAAATAACACCCACAGAGAAATTTTGAGCCAAGTCTGAGACTTTGACCAAGCTACCGTATACCCACTGCAACCTACCGTAATCTATCGAAAATCGATAAACGGATTACAGATTCGTGTTTGATGACCCCCAGAGCAACCACTTGAGCCATATCTATCGTGGCACTTCGGAAATCGGCAAAAGTCGCGATTCGCCATCAAATTTTCCCCTCGATGGGAAGCTTTGAATGAATCAAGTCGGAAACTTCGGAAATTCATCGAATAAACCCCAGATTTGGGATCAGCGCCCCAAATAACCCACCTACTAGGATTTTGAGTGAAAATAAATAAACTGTATAAATAAGCGCCCAACCTAAAATCCGCACGAGTTTAAAACGCTCTCAGTCTGTGCAAAGTTTTGAAAGTGTGCCTCTACCCAAAATTCGCTCAGTGGTGGTATTTTTGGGCGCTGAACACAAACATAAGGTCCGTTTCCGGACAACGCAAGCACTAATGCGCGTTTTTGATAGAAAAAGGCAGGAAGTACAAACTTTGACAGGCTATGACTTTTTTCGCAGATACCCGTAGCAAAATCCGAGTTCAGATTCGAAGAGGGCGTGCAGAGTTTACTAGAAAGCATACATCAGCTTTCTGATCCGGGGGTACATCATGCGAGGTTCCCTAGTAAGTTTGATCCAAATATAAAGAGTCGATCTCGCAAAGGGAAACAGAACAAATCGACTTGATGACCCTAAATTTTTTTAGTTGTACGGTAGAATGTTGCGCTCAATGCCCCATCTTAGTCAAGCTGCCCACGCAATACCGGCTGCGGGCCAACGTAGCTTGGGTCCTGGCAAAAACTCCACAGTCGCCGAAGGGCTGTCCGCATCTTAAATACCGGCCGGGGGGGGGGTGAGGCTAGCCAATCTGGCTTAGGGACTAAGCAGAGTACCATCAGGGCGCGGCGCGACCTAATGGTGGGCTGCCGTACTGAAAGATCGCCGAGATTTCGCCTCAAGTGTCAATTTTGCTAACAAAGGAAGTATACAAAGCGTAGGTGGCATCTGCGAGAACAAATTGTATTGTTAGAATCTTTTGGGCATCCATAGTGTGAATGCTCACGATTCCGCCCGGGCTGTTGATTCCAAGAAGTTTTGAAAAGGGCAATTCCTCTTCTGTCTAACGCTGTTTTTGCGCCTTCAGTGAAACTTGGTCGTTTCCGAATTTCAGTGTGAAATTTGATGGAAATCTAAAGTACCGACTAGCGTATTTAAAGGCAGTGGTCACGATGAAAAACGTTATCGAAAAAACTACAAAAATCAGCTTAGATCAAAAACAGCTGAAAAACTATGAAGGTAGCGCGGTAAAAAACGGTCTCACAAATAGGTTTCTAGGGCCCAAAGAGAGCTAGATTCGTGCACACGTGCACAGCGATGACAAGAAACAGATCGCAGTCTCATGCCGAGCAGTCAAAAATCATCACGACATTCAGAGGACGAAATAAATGCAAATTTAACGGTGAATAAAGACACAAAGCTTTGAATAATGAAAGCATCACTTCAGTCAATGTTTTTGACTAGATGTGTACATAAATTCGAAGGTTCATTGATTGACATTCAATTTCAAGCCAGCTGATGTTCTTAATATAAGAGGTCATCGATGCCTATGATGTGGAGAGGGCTCGTCCACCATCAAAAGGCAAGAAAGTTCAGGTTTCAAATTCGGCCCAAAACAGTGGTTTTTTCGCGATTTTTTCTTATAGGTCCTACTACTCGAGACCCAGGAAAGGATTTGGAGAGAAAAAGACGACAAGCATATTTGATCGCGACCACTGCCTTTAAATGTTCCCACTATTTTACAGCAGCGCGTCAAAGTCATCAAAATTGATGAGGAATTTTGAACCCACTATGGGCTAGATCATAAGATTAGCAGGAATTCTCAAAACAGTGAAATTCGTATACTTCACCAACATTTGTGAAGACTTTGTGCTGATATGCCAAACGAGGGTAGTAGGTGGAACTTTATTTACGGCCTGACGTTTCGACTTTACGTCTTCTTTAGCCTCGTAAGTCCACCTTTTTGAAGGCTATTCTATGGCTGACGATGACAAGTATCTTCAATTTTCTTTTTTTTTTCATCGATTTTCTGAAAATGAAATAAAGGGAATGAAAATGACCAATAAATGAAAAAAATTAATATTACTGGGAGGAAACTTGGAGATGTTAGATAGCAAATTCCGCAGCAGAAACTGGTTTGATCCGCCAGAAATTGTCGATTGAACTTCAACAAAAATCACAAAATTCGAAAAAAGAGGCAAGAATCAAGCCACATTGTTCCTCATGAGAAGGTATGTAGACCTGGCCATCACAAATGTGAAAATAAGTGAAAATTTGTAGAAAAAACTCACAAGAATAATTTATTGCTTGGTGCCCCCCTGCCCCCGATTATCGAGATTTCTATAAATGCCTGTTTTGTCAAAATATATTTTGCTCTCAAAGCATTTTCTAAGAACTTCTGGAGACCGACTTTTCAAATAGCAAAATAAAAGGCGGATAAGGTAGCATTAGCGATACTCTCGTTAATTAGGAGTCCGACCGACACCGGTAATTAGCCGTTATACCTTGTTTTTGAGCGTTTTCACCGAAAACTTCCGGTTTGTTTTTCATTTTTTTCAAATTTGTGATGACCAAATACGCTCTCATGAAAAGAGCTCAAAAGTCGTTTTTATCGCGAACACTGCCGTTAATCGCAGTGAAAGTTGATGACAATGTTATCCCAGAAGTTTTATATTTTCTGAGCACTTTTGAACAGGTATGCCACTCAGTTTTGTTTCCGTGCCATTCGTTTTGGAAAATTTGTCTGAATTTCTGTAGGATACTATCTACACTTGGCCGATTAATTTTACAAGTAAAATTGACCGTTTCAGACTCCGACGGGGGCGAATCCGCCGAAACGTTAGTCAATAAAATCATCCTACCACCTCGTGCGTGCTACAGACGAACGTTCAACATATTACAGGGTTGTTGTGCAGTTGAGCGCAATGTTAAAAGGACGAGGTGTGGTTGCGGACTCGCACTAAATTACGGTAGAATCTGGCACTTTGCTAGATTTCGTCATCGATCATGCGCCAACCGTTGTCTTTCTGCTCAGGAGAATATCAGCTGTGGCGCCGATCGATGACGAAATCTGGGAGAGTGCCAGATTCTACCGTAGTTTTAGTGCGAGTCCGCAACCGCACCATGTCCTTTTAACATTGCGGTCAACTGTATGGATATGAATGCACTTTATAATGAAAAGCACCTTATTTGAGACATGACTTCAGGCTGGTTTAAAGGCAGAAGACACGCTCAAAAATGGTATCGATTTTATGACATAAATTGTGGCACCAGATTTGGTTTTGAATCGGCCGTGCGCGCAACCCCTTTTTTGAAATCTCAGTTCAAAGAGAACGTAGAAACTAGCCCCGAATTGCATTAAAAAGAGCGCAAAAGTTGGGATTACCACCCAAAAATGGTTTGGAATGGTTCACTGGTTTTCAAGAAAAAAGTGAGAACTAGCTTGTTTTTGTTGTTAAAGGCATCGTACGCGCTGAAATCCACTTTCCATTTTTTATGCTCAATCACTTCCTCGGGACCCTGTGAGAACGTACAATGCAGCGTATTGCCAGCACTCAAAGCAACGTACCATTGTGAGCATAGAGGAAGTGGAAAGTAAGGAATTCCGTCAACAGTGGCTGGCCCTTCCGTCAGTCATTTGGCACTTTCGCAATATTTGAGCAGAACGTCGTGTCGCTAAGTACAGGGCATGCCACTGTACGCTGACGTACCGTCGGACGAAAGTGGCATTATCGACTCGAAAGTCTCGTCACACAACGAGCGATTGCTTCCAACGCTGCGCCAATGGACGAATTGTAGAACTGTTCCTTGCGCCCTCCGCGTAACTATCCCGAGTCGATGCCGGCGCGAATTTCAAATGATTTTCAGAAGTTTTTTTAAAACGTTTTTTCTTAAAAAGATAACGTTTTTGAGCGGGCTTTTCGCTACCTTTAGTTACAATAGGGGGCTAACAACTCAAAAACGCTTAAAAACGAACCATGGTTTTCAGCGCGTACGATGCCTTTAATCTCCTTTTTCTTCAGACTACGTTCACGATCTTGCGGGTACACTCAAAATTGAGCTCGGAAGCTCATTTTTGGACAGGAGGCTGGAAATGGATGCAGGTCGCTCCTGTTCCATTTTGAACTTGATACTTTAACTTTGAAGAGTACCTCAAAATTGTGGGTTTACATACTAAATTAGCCGTGGAGCACGAAAACTGCTTGGGCATGTTACGGCTGTGGAGACCAGGGTGTGTTTGTGAATCCAATCAACACAGATCGTCGAAGGTAAGTACTGAAGTCGTCAGCATTCGTACTCATGACACGTCATCGATCGATAATCAATATTATCGATTTTCGCGATTTCTGAACAAAGCGCGGCGAGAAGTGGTGATTGTTGATGGGATTTGTTTTCTTGGTTTTCTCTTCAGTCATTATCGAAGAATACCAATCAATAATATCAAATTTTCGCCTGTTGCACACAATGCCGCAATGATTCTATTGTTGATGGCTCTAAGTCACTTGTTCGGGAAACTGTTCTCATCATGCAGAATCGATTATCAATGATCAATAAAATCGATTTTTCACATGCGGCGATGAGTGGTACATATTTCTTATGGTTGTGTGTCACAGGTTTCGAAAATTGTACTCATATGACAATATCGTCTGCTAGATGTTTAATCATTCCAAAGTGGAAATCGTGGAGCAAAATTGAAGTCAGAAAGGGAACTTGCGAAAAATATGTGAAATTTCTGAAAATTGAGCTTCCTGGCAAAAATAGCGATTTGGTAAAGCCATTTAAAAGTCAAAAAAAAGTTTCAAAAATATCTTGAAATATCCTAGAAAACGATTTGGCCTAAAATGGTCTGGAGTAATAAATAAGCTAGGAAATGAAGTGAAATAACTAAAAATACGATTTGGTGGTCAATAACAGACGAGGTATCGGATTTTACAAGCTTCTCCGTTAAACTTATCAAAACGAAGTCAAGCGCACCAGGGAAACATTAAGCCATTTTTGAAAGCTGTAATAAGGGAATCAACCTATGTAGGTCAAGCTAGGTGAAGGCAACGCTCCAATCCATATAGCGCTTGATTTCGCTTCGATAAGTTTAACTGAGAAGCTTGTAAAATCCGATCCCTCGTCTGTCATTAACCACCAAATCGTATTTTTAGTTATTTCACTTCATTTCCTAGGTTTTTTATTACTCCAGGTCATTTTACGCCAAATCGTTTTTAGGATATTTCAAGATATTTTCGAAAGTTTTTTCGACTTATAGATGGCATTACTAAATCGCTACTTTTGCCAGGTCGAAGGTTTGGAGCTGGTTGTACTGGGAACTGACGAAAAAACGGACGAAAACTGCATTCAAATAGAGGAATAACGATTATTTTATTATCGGGTGAAAAAGGACGAGTTTTATCGCGCGCGGTTGAAACAGCATATATTAGCAAAAAAGGGTTGAGATAGAGTAGCCGATTACTCTTACAGCCTGTACTGGAACACTCACCTTGATGGAAGCATCGAAAACCAGCCAAAGTGACCGTATTAGTAGTATCAATCTGAACGAGTTTGTATTTTGGGGCGGGGTTGCAGAAATTTTTCGATTCGCATTGCTGAAATTTAGTATACTTGACTCGTTTTTGACGATTCCAACGGCGTGTGCAGTCTACTAGGAGCTATGCTACTTCAGAAACGTAGTTATCCCAACAACTTTTCCAACGTGTGTGCTGCCTTTAAGGGCACAGCCCAAAATTAGAATCGTTTCTGTGTTATCTGCCCATCTTGATAGCGGTCTCACGCTGATTCCAATGATGCCTCTGGAATCGTACAAGACCCCTGAAAACGGAGTTATGGCCATTTGAGCTGCGGAAGCACGGTGGACGAGTTGTCCTACGCTTGTATCTTCCGTCGATTTATGCGTGCGGACTTGAATGAAGAAAGAGGCTGAGAATGAAGGGAAGAACATGGCTATCACCCACCTCGTCACTGTTGAGCTCGAAATATCGTAAAAGGGGCGTGGTCAAGTGGCTTCCTCATGTGGGCGCCCCAAGGTGGCTTCCTCCTATATCTCGCTTATTTAGAGAAATCGAGAGCTCGCACTTGGCAGGCGTTATATGGGGTGGATCTACTTTACAATTACATGAAATCTCAGATTGTCCCTGAGCTTGGACTGCGCCTTCAAAGCCTGTCTCACGTATTTTCCGACAATACCTTCAGTAATTTTCGGCGGAAAGGCATCGATTGGTAAAGAGGTGGCAGCAGGTGTCAGAAATAACAAAGAAATTGAACGAATTCTTCATCCGACGTACTTTCCTCAATTTGGATATCCACATGGAATTCTGAGAAGTTCGGTGATATGCTATGGACCGTTCAAAGGGAAATTAGTTGTTGTTCGAGACAACAGAGATTTTTTTATGAGCAAATGTTGATATAGAAAAACGAGAACTTAACTGTCAACCGGAGATTGAAAAAATTCGTTTGCGCTTTTCTTTAAAATGCGTACTGATTTGCAAAAAATTTGGCACAGTGTTGTAAATCTTTGAAGAGGTGGATTATTAGTTGCTCGCCGATAGTTGCTCATACGCTGCCCGTAAACTGTGAAAAAACTTCTGAGCAGGAGCGGCCTCGAAGGGCCTACTGCGCTCTCTGTGCGATGGGGCCCCTTCTATACGCCCCGCGCGGCTGACAGGCGCCTGATCAATTGTGAAGCAATCGATCTACGTGCTCATTCATTGGCGTCGTGGCTCGTTCGTCGTCCAAACTGCATCGTAGTCGAATTAAGGCGCTATTCATACTAACTGCATCGTAGTCGAATTAAGGCGCTATTCATACCGGAGCGTAACGTGCGTGCCGCGCGGGCGGGGCGGCAAGCCATTCATACACAAGCCATTCCCGAGTGGCAGTATGAATACTGCAGCGGCGACGCCATGGCGGAGCGGGCGGAGCGTAACGCGCGTGCCGCGCTGGCGTGGCGTTTGTGTATGAATATTTTCTACGCGCGTGACGCGCGTGCCGCTCTTGCGGAGACCATGAACACTCCAGCGGCGACGCCATGGCGGAGCGGTGAAGCTGGAATGAATGAGACGATCGATAAATAACATCAGTGGATGAAACCGCGAAGGCGTTCCGAGTGGCAGTATGAATACTGCAGCGGCGACGCCATGGCGGAGCGGGCGGAGCGTAACGCGCGTGCCGCGCGGGCGGGGCGGCAAGCCATTCATACACAAACGACACGCCAGCGCGGCGCCCGCGTGCCGCGCTGGCGTCGAGTAGTATGGATAGCGCCTAAAAGCGTCTCGTGGCCGAGCGGAACGCTTTTGTGTTGCGGGACGTGCTTCTCACTTCGATGACGATTAGGCCACGTGGCGCACGGAAAGTACGCGGCCGTATCGTCGTCCACACTGCTTTTTAGTCGAATAAAAAGCCTATCGTGGCCGAATCGGACCCCCGGCTGTCTGAGTACCTGGCCCACCTGTGTTGATTGACTGCAGATTCACTTACCCATTCCGGTTTCTACTTCTGTAGCATGCCCGTACGGATTTCGTGCTCCACGGCTATTTTGTAAGTAAACCCACGATTTTGAAGTACTATTCAAGGTAATTTATAAACTTCCAAATTCAATGGGAGCGAGCTGCACCCATTTCCAACCTCCTGCTCAAAAATGAGATCCCTAGCACAATTATAAGTGTTCCAACAAAATCGTGAACGCCATCTAAAAAAAAAGATGAGCGTTTTTTTCCATCAAAATCAAGTGGGTTTTCCCATTTTTCTCGAACCTCGTGCAACCATTCCAAAGCATTTTTTGGGGATCATACCAACTTTTCACAATCTTCTCATTGGAGAAGTAACCGTTCCCTTAAAGCTACTCAGAATGTTGATTCCGGAATCGCAGATTTGCGCACGGGCGATTCAAAATCAAATCAGGTGGGCGCTTCGTGTGCACCGCAATTCGCCCGAAATGTTAAGTTCGCTCAGTTCGAAAGGGAAAGGGTGAGATACCAACCGTTCTGTTTTAATGAAATATATAAACCGGCTGTAAGAATAGAACTAATATTATCTGTAAAAGCTCAGAGTCTTTTTCACATTGTTTGCACAGCTACAATTGCCTTCTTCCCTGAGAAAACTACACGTGCTTTCGCACTAAAATTAGGACGACTTAACCTATTTGTTGCCAAGATGTTCCTTTATGAATAGACGCAGTTTTTTCAGCAACCGTCGGCATCTCTTCTCGTGTTCTCCGCATTGAGGACCCAAAGTTGACACAGTCATTCATTCATAATTCGTTCAAGACATTTAAAGAGGTCAGCATGGTCAGGCAAATCCGTCCTATTTTCCTTTCCATTTTCTGGTCGAATCGAACTTTATGTCCATTTCCATTTTCAAACCTTCTCGCTTGGGGAACTTGTTACATGGCTACTGTACCGTAACGAGTGGGTAGCCAAAAAGCGCCCATCTTCGAATACATCGGTTTTCTCGATTTCAAAATATTTCCAGAGTTCACGATTAGGGCCATTATCTAGATCTACCCCTGCCATCTGATAGTGTTCATGGCCGCCTTGCGGTTTTCCAGTTCTTCTCCGAATGATTTGCTTATTTGTTGTAATCCAAGACGAGTTTTTCGATGTCTGTGCCCGCTAAAAAAGACACGCGCATTGAAAAAACTGCACAACAACGCTGTGAAACCTGCTGGTTCGACTCGTCCCTCAAAAAAAAATCACTAAAAACTGGAACAATGACGCAATATGGGGCTGAGCCACAAACGCACCGATCGTAGAAGCAGACAGTTCCTCTTATACCGATTTGTTCTAGCATGAATCTTTTGATCAGATCCGCATATGAATCCCAGAATTCCTAACACTGATTCAAATGACGTCTGGTCGAATGAGACTGTCCGCCCACGTCGTCGCGAAGGCATTTTTTTGAACTTCTGATCCGACTAGCAGGATTAATAGTCGAACAGTGAATGATATGCCTGCCAGCTGTTCGTAGCCGTGGAAAGGCTTATCTAAACATTGTCTTTGCGACAGCTGCTCGAAACGCACGCAGTCCGCGTGGGAGGACACTCTCAATCGGACAGATTTTAAAGGCAGTATTCACGATAGAAAATGTGTTTCAGTTTCCACTAGGAATGGGTTATGGAGGGGCACACCGTAACGTTGACGTCGAAAGAACGCACGAAAACGAGCCAGGAAAAGCTCTAAAAGAGCCCGAAGTTGCCGCTTCGAGCGCAAGGCAAACCCCAAACGCGCAACACACGCCCACCGACGTGAACAAATGAATGCTCGAGATCGTGAGATGAGCGATGATTTATAATCATGGCCCCGTTCTTCCCTTCATTCTCAACTTCTCTCTTTACTCACGTCAGCTGGCATACACCGGCTGCAAAAGAAGGAAGTTACAAGCCTCGGACAACTCGTCCACCATGTTTCCTTAGCTCAATCTTTGAGGGACCATAATTCCGTTCCCAGAAGGTCTTGTACGATTTCAGAGATATCATTGGAATCAGCATGGGGCCGTTTTCAAGATAGGCGGGAGAACAGAAAAACGATTTTTATCGTGAACACTGCCTTTAAGTGATCATCATATGGCAAGCAGATCTCAAGTCCCATGGATGCAGTCATCGTTGATTATGTGATCGAATTGCGTTATTCGGTCTATCAACTTAGAATATAGTGTTGGACAAAGGGATATCAAATACGCTCATTATACGCCATGGTACGCTAATTTCGTATACTAAAGGCAGCATACACGCTGGTAAACGTGGTAGAGATAACAACCAAATTCAACCCGCACGTCTAACAGCCCAACCTCAGAAACTCAACGGGTCCGACCGCAAATTTCTGTCGGTTTGGACCGCTTTCCGTTTTGGCCCCTCACTTCTTCCAAACTGAAATGACGTGGGGGAGAAATAAAATTTATTCTCCCCCATGTCTTCTTACCTGGGACTACGTGGAGGAACAATGCTAAAGGGTCCGACCCGACAGAAATCTGGGGATGGACCCCGTTCGAGCTGCGGATTTGACCCGGCGAATGTCTGAGAATGCTTACGCATCTTGAAGCGTCAAAAATGACCAACAGTGACGCTGCACGAGTGAAAAGTTGGCCCCGCCCCTGTATTTCTCCTCCCCCTGCAATTGTCGTTCTCCTCCAAAACAGGGGTGCTGGGCGATTCCCACCGTCGGCGAGGTTTGTGGGTGGTCCAATAAGTACAACGGGTACGCCACATACAACGAAGACGGTGGAAATGGTCCAGCACTCCTGTTTTGAAGGGGGACGCAAATGCAGGGGGCGGACAGATACAGGGCGGGGCCAAGTTTTCACTCGTGTAACGTCATTGTGGGTCGTTTTGGACGCTTCAAAATGCGTAGGCGTTGGGTTCTGAGCTATACCATTCCATTTCCGTAGTTACCTCAATCACTTTTACGAGCGTGTATGCTGCCTTTGAAGGCAGTGTTCACGATTATCTTCGATTCTGAGATTGGTTGGTGATTCGAATGTTTGGCCTCGGGGTAGAACTGAAATGACGGAAAATTCGAGAAAAACGCATCAGAAGGGCACGGAATCCTCAAGTTTCACCCCGTCTCTTACTAGGGACTGCTTTGAGCTTCCCGTGGAGATTTGGGAAACCATGTTGTCGTTGCTGTAGGTCTGTGACAGCATATAAATAATCCGTGCATGAAATTCCCTGAATGGCTGTGGGGATTCCAAAAATGATATTTCCATTGCTTCAAAAAAAAAAGGTAAGGGGGGCATCAGGGAATTTCGGGGTGTTGAAAAAAATTTCGGATTCGTCTCAAAACTTGCATCTGGGGGTTATTTAGGGCGCTGAACTCAAATCCGGGGTCTATTCCTCGCCTAACTCAGGGTTACGGTAGGAAAAATGCCTCTAAACTGGCGTTACTTACCTTAGAATTTTGAAAATAAAAAAAATTGATTTCAAATTCGTGTTCAGCGTTCCAAATACCACCCACAGTGAAATTTTGAGTCAAATCTTAGACTTTGACCAAGCTACCGTTATCTATCAAAAATCGATAAACGGGTTGCAGATTGGTGTTGGGCAGGCCGAATACCCCAATATATACAACTTTTGAGGCGATTCGATCGTAGCATTCTCGAAATCGTCAGAAGTGGCGTTTCTCCAGCGAAATTTTCCCCATCTTGAAGCTTGACAAATGGGCCTCAGATTCGTGTTCAGCACCCAAAACAACCCCTAGAAAAAACTTTTCAGCCCAATCCGAGACAAATTTTTTTGAACATCCTGAGAATTGCCATTCGTGTACCCCTTTTATCTACGATAAGCTATGGAAATGCCTACATTTGGGAATCTCCTGAGAATCTCTAAGGCATTTAGGGGATTTGGAAAACGGATTATCAATGCTGTGTCCCATACCCACAACTATCAACACATGGTTTTATAAAAGCCCACCAGAAATGTAAGGCAAGCCCTAGCTAAAGGCAGTGTTCGCGATAAAAAAATGCGTTTCAGTTTTCACTAGGAGTGGGTAGTGCAGGGCCACACTGACATCTTGACGTCGAAAAAACGCATGAAAACGAGCAAGGAAGAGCTCCAAAAAAAGCCCGTAGTAGCCACTTTGAGTGCGAGGCTAACACCAAACGCGCAATGCCCGTCCTCCGACGTGAACAAATGAAAACTCGAGATCGTGAGATGGTTACAGGGGCTCTCTACACACTGAGGGAGGAGTTGTCCCACCTTTTGCGGCTCTAATTCTACTCGGGACCACTTCGCTCTCGCTGAGTGGCGTGACGTTTCAAACTGCTAAGACGGGACAACTGCTCCCTCGGTGTGTAGACAGTCCCTGTCCCGTGAGATGAGCAATGGTTTCCGATAAATAGCCCCATTCTTCCCTTCATTCTCAACTTCTCTCTTTACTCAGGGCAGTCGTATGCGTCGACTGCAAATGACGGAAGTTACTGTGCTTCTCTGGGCCAAATTGCGGTCCGCAATTGCGTCCCGACACGCTTTGCGGCCGCACGCGCTCGAGTCAGTCGGGTTTCCCGCGCCAAGGCCGACTCGATGTGGTTTTTTTATACAATTTTCTTCAATTTTTCTTTGTTTCCAGTTTTCAAAACCCGCCTAGAGTCAGCAGATCGGAGGCTGCTGCGCTGGAAGTTCTTCCGACCCGGAAGCGCGCTGCTGCAAAACGTGTCGAGACGCAATTGCGCACCAGAATTTGGCCCAGATAAGCACACTAAAATCCTCGGACAACTCGTCCACCATGCTTTCCTTGCTTTATTTTTTGGGCAACCATAACTCCCTTCCCAGAAGGTCTTGTACGATTCTAGAGACATCACTGGAATCAGCATGGGACCGTTTTCAAGATAGGCGGGAAAACAGAAAAACGATTCTTGTCGTGAACACTGCCCTCAAAGGCAGCAGACACGCTCAAAAATGATATCGATTTTATGACATAAATCGAGGGCTCGGGGCTGGTAGTATGGGGAACTAAGGAAAAAACAACGGAAATCGTTTTCAAATAGGGGAATAACGGTTGTTTTTGTTATCGGGTTAAAGTGGACGAGTTACTCAGCGCGCTGTTGAAACAGCGAATATTAGCAACAAAACAGTTGAGATGAAGAAGCCGATATACTCTTTCAACCTCTACTGAATCGTTCACCTCGTTGAAAGCATCAAAAACCAGCCAAATAGACCGTTTTAGGTAGAACGATCAACGTGGACGAGTTTGTATTTTAGGGCGGGGTTGTCGAAGCTCAGGGGCGGGGTTGCAGACATTTTTCGATTTGCGTTGCTCAAATTTAGTAGTTTTTACTCGTTTTCGATGCTTCCAATGGCGTGAGCATTCTACTAGGAGCCATACGACCCCAGTAACGTAGTTAACTCAACAACTTTTTTGAGCGTGTCTGCTGTCTTTAAGTCTCACAGGAGCTGTTCGTTGTCACAATCAAATCTTTTGTGGAACCGTCTTTCGCAGTTCTCTACTCTCTGTTGCTTCGCTCTTTCTTTCTGTTTCTTCGTTATTTCGGTAAAACTTGCCAAACTGAAACCGTTCGTTGAATGTAGATTTCCAGTTGTCTGTTCAGATAGGAAAACGTATATCCACAGAATTGAAAAAGCACAGAACAATTTTACAAGAAAGGTCTTCATAAGGACCGAAGGCTATCAGTACTTCAGGATACCGCACTACAAGGAGAAGAATTCATTCTTAGAGTTACCAACTTCAGAATCAAGACGGAAAGTATTTGATGCCTGTATGGTTCATAAAATATTCAAAGCCTTTAATAACACTGAAGTTTCAATGTTTTATACCCTAGTGCATTCGAGCAACATATTTCTGGGAATTTAAAACTCTTCTCCGGGAAACTTCCTGGCAAATGAAACGGTTTGAAAATGCCGTTTAAAAGATAATAAAAGAGCTTCAAAATATCTTGAAATATCTTAAAGACACAACCTCAGGGGAAGTTTTTTATATTATATTCCGGCCACCGTGTGAAGCAACATTGCCAAGCGTAAAATCTCAATTTGCTCGAATAAGAGAGAAAAGTGGAGGAAAAAGCCGACCACGCCCCTCGGAAAGAAAAAAAGGTAACGCCCACCGACAAGTTTCCGACCTCAATAAAGACGAGACGCGCGATAAACTTTATTTAAAATCTATGTTTTCCGTTTGTTTCCGGTCCAGCTTTATATTGACGCCAACCTCAGTACGATGGCTGCGAATGACATGAAAATACAGGCCCAAGACAACTCGTCCACGGAATTTTTGCTCTAGAAAATCACAATCTTCGAGGGGCCACAACTCCGTTCGTAGTGGGTTCTGAGCGTTTCTGGAGACATTACTGTGATCTGCGTAAAATGCTCCCTAAAATGAGCAGAAAAACTGAAAAGCGATTCCGAAGTTGGACTGTGCCTTTGAAAAATGATTTGGCGTGAAATAGTCTGATGTAATAAAAAAGCTAGGATATGAAGTGAAATAACTAAAACACGGTATGGCGGCCAATGACAGATTCGGGATCGGATTTTACAAGCTTCTCCGTTGAACTCATGAGAGCGAAATCAAGCGCGATATGGCTTGAAGCGCTTTGATAAGTTCAACGAAGAAGCTTGTCAGATCCGATCCCTCGTCTGTCACTACTTATCGACAATTTAATTCATGATTGACTGCCAAATTGTATTTTTGCTTATTTCACTTAATTTTCTAGCTTTTTTATTACTTCAGACTAATTTACGTCAGAATCATTTTATTGAGATATTTCAAGATATTTTTGAAGTTTTTCTTCCAATGGGCATTGCCACATCGTTACTTTTGCCATGGAAGCTAAATTTTCAGGAATTTCACATAATTTTCCCCAAGGATCCCTTTCTAACTTGAATTTCGCTCAACGATTTCCAGTTGGGAGAGATGAAACCTCCAGCAGATGATATTGTCGTATGACTGAAATTTTTGAAACTTATGACCCATAACCATAAAAATACCACTCGTCACCGCAATTCGCGCAACAGATGAAAATCGATATTATTGTTCATAAATATACGATTTTGATAATGAGAAGAAATTCCCAAAACAAGGGACCTATAGTTAGAGACATCAAAAATCAACACTTACTGCAGCAGTTGTGCAATTGGCGAAAATTGATATAATTGATTGGTACTTATCGATAATGTTTGGTGAGTAAAATTCCCAAATCAAGAGATTCATACCCATCAACAATCACCACACCGCTCCGCATTTTGCGCAATAAGCGCGAAAATCGATAATATTGATTATCGATCGATGACTTGTCATGAGTACGAAATCTGACAGGTTCAGTACTTACTCCCAACGACCTGTGCTAATAATTGGCTGCACATCCACCCACACACCCTGGTCTCTACAGTCGTAGCATGCCCACGCAGTTTTCGCTCTACACGGCTAACCCACGATTTTGAGGTACCCTTCAAAGTTAAGGTATCAACTTCAAATCGAGTAGGAGCGACCTGCATCCATTTCCAGACTCCTTTCCAAAAATGAGCTTCTAGTTCAATTTTAAGTGTATCAACAAGATCATGAACGCCGTCTGAAAAAAAAAGGAAATTAACAGAAAAAAATTGCGATTTTTCACATTTTTCTCAAATCTCTGGAAACCATTCTAAACAATTTTTAACATCGACACCAACTTCTTGCGTTCTTTTCAATGCAATTAAGAGCTAATTTCTACGTCCACTCTGAACTTAGATTTCGAAAAAGCAGTTGCGCACGTGGTCGGTTCAAAACTAAATCTGGTGAGCGCAAAGCACAATTTCACAGTTCGAGCGGGGTCAATCTTCATAAACCTAAGCGAAACCGTTGATCCATCTTGCTCAGCGAAGATTCATATCGTTAGAAAGCTTCTGAAGACGCGAATTGCAGCACGCTTAGCCTTGTCTCAGTCTTACTTTTTCCCCATATTTTTGATTTATAAAAGGTTATAATTACCGAGAATATTCTTTCATATGGTATATATCAACTTATGCGACGATTGTCTTGAACATCGTGCAGAAATAATTGAAGGCAGTGTCCACGACAAGAATCGTTTCTCTATTTTTAAGCCTATCTTGAAAACGATCCCATGCTGATTCCAACGAAGTCTCTCAAATCGTACGCGACCTTCTGGGAACGGAGTTATGGACCCTCAAAAATTGAGCTAGAGAAACACGGTGGACGAGTTTTCCGAGGCTTGTAACTTCAGTCTTTTGCAGCCGATGTATGCGAGCTGACCTGGATAAAGAAAGAAGTCGAGAATAAAGAGAAGAACGGGGCCAATAATCGGAAACCATCGCTCATCTCACGATTTCAAGCTTTCATTCGTTCACGTCGGTGGGCGGGCAATGCGCTTTTGGGGTTTGCCTTGCGCTCAGAGTGGCAACTTCGGGCTCTTTTGGGGCTCTTCCTGGCTCGTTTTCATGCGTTGTTTCGACCTTAACGTTACAAAGTGTTCCTCCACTACCCATTCTTAAAGGAATTTCAAACACTTTTTTCATCGTGAACACTGCCTTCAAAGAAATAAATTTGCATTTGTGCAAATTCAGTTTTTGAAGTATCTTGGCCTAATATTAGCGGAACTTGCTAAAACTAGAAGCTCTTGCGGAACATCATGAAGCACAACTAACGCCTGTTTGACTTCAAATTTTGAATGCGTAGGATCTTGAACATATAGTTTAGTGGTGGTATTGGGTTAACAAATGAGTTTTGAGGAGTTACAAATCATGGTGCAGCTAGATAGCTTGTTGCCTTGCGTAGCATGTCAACATAAAGCAGTAAGTTGGAGCTCTATCGAATCTCTCCAAAAATTCATATTTGTCGTTCCGCTGAACTCTAAATAACAAATTTCATATTTGTTTTGACTATGTCGACCTTGGTGTCAAACATAGCACACTTCACTGGGAATACTGCTTCTTGCCTCTTTAGGAAGGAGAGAGCAGCTGATGGGCGTCAAATTTTATGTTAAGCATTTGGGTTCATGTTCAATAAGCGAAAACTTTTTTTTGAAAATTTTTTTTATTTTGAAAATTTTTGTAGACATCCAGAAAAAAATCAATTTTCTTTTCAAAACAAAAGAAACTAGTTACCCCAGTCCACAGAAACCACCAGTTGAGAGCACTTCCAACAACCTTAGATTCATTTCGACCTGAATTAGAGCTTAAACTCCCAAATACTCGAAAAGATCTTAAAGGCAGTGTTCAAGATAAAAGTCGTTTTTCTGTTTTTCCGCCTGTCTTGAAAACGGTGCCATGCTGATTTCAATGATGTCCCTGGAATCGTACAAGACCCCCTGGAAAAGGAGTTATGGCCCCTCGAAGTTCAGCACGGGAAGCATTGTGGACGAGTTGCCCGAGGCTTGTAACTCCCGTTTCTTACAGCCGATGTGTGCGAGCCGACCTTAGTTAGGAGAGACGTTGAGAATGAAGGGAAGAACGGGGCCTTCGATTGGAAACTATCGCTCATTTAACCACGAATTCAGGGGGACTGTTATAGGACGTGGGCCGAGTGGCCCAATGGGTTGGCTGGCCCACGAGATTTTCACACACTTACCGGCCCTTTTTTGTCGCACTTCCGTTCTTAATCTTTTTAGAAGGACCCAAAGCTTACGTTTTAGCTTAGAAAACGTGCAACTTTTTCTCCGTGAACACTGCCCTTAAAGGCACGGAACACCCAGAAAATTATTTTTCTGTATCTATGCTTATATTGGAGAAAATCACACGCTGCTCGCAGTGGTATCTTTGAAATCGTTCGAGAACCCGTCCGAAAGGAGTTATGGCTCCTCAAATAGGCCAGTTATTTGAGGGCGGAAAATTGATGGTCGAGTTGTCTTAGGCTTGTATTTCTTTTCATTCGCAGCCGTTGCGCGGGAGCGAGTCAGGATTAGGACTAAGACCGGTAACGGACTTTAGAACGTGGGCTCGGTTGGAATTCAAGCATCCATCCAGCCGATATCGAGGTCGAAAATCCGGAAGGGTGTCGGGCCTGTGGTGGTGGCTTCTGTCTCGCTTATTTGGAGGAATTTGGGTCTCACCCTTTGCACGCTATACAGGAGGGGTCTACTACACAAACAAATGAAAATCACAAAATTCATGTCTGAGGGTGTATTGTACCATTAATAGGCGATCGCCTAGCACTTGGACGTAAGGCGACATGTTGCAAAGAATTGCCAAGGAATTTCCGGAGACGTTTCAGTGTGAAGTTCTACCCACCCCGCTTCATTGACTAGACATTGGTCTTTTAAACTAATAACTCTTATGCCAAGGAATGCTCTTGACCTGGACGAGCAGCACTTTAAATGCTCTTGACCTGGCCGAGCAGCACTTCACTTCACAGGAGGAAAATTAGAAGGAAAAAACAATTCTTCAACGCTGGGTCCTTATGCTGCTTAAATATAAGTATAGGTTGTCGCTAACCATGTGCAGCAGTTCGAATTAATAATATTGAACAACAGTCTCTGAATGGAGCTCAAAAGTTACCGAAAACCCCCCACCCCACTGCCGCAGCTCACCCTCGCCCCGCCAGGCGATGGTGGGCCGACGGGCAAAAATGGAACTCCTCCACCACCGAAATCACATCTACGTTATGCTACGACACTTTTGAGTCCGCCCACAGCCTTGGTTCACTTGTGAGAATGCTTAAACTGAAGAGCGCATTCATGGTCTCATAGAGGACCAGTTCGAGAGAATGAATCCGAAGGAAATTTAAATGAGGTTTTCCTCAATAAAAATCTCTAATTAAGCACAGAATCTCCAAATAAAAGCAAAAATGCTCGAGCGACATAAAACTGTTATAAACTTACAAAAAATAATTCTATTTATCGAAGCCTGAATAGATGGAATATCAGATGATTAACCAGTCAAAATATTACATCAGTTTCAACAGAAATTGAGTCTTCTCCTCACATTTTTGGAGAATAGGGGTGGGTGATGCTGAAGAATTTGCGTGGGAACTTGACCAATTTGGCACAATGCTATGTATCATATTGTTACCACGATCACAGCTGATAATTTTGTGAGGGGGGAACGTCGAACTGTTCCTTCGCCGCGCGCGGCACCATCCCTGCCGCTTACCCTCGAGATTTCCCAACGGTTCACACCAAATGGAATGATGGTGGGGGAACCGCCAAAAATCTCGACGCGGAGAGGCAGCACGCGAGTCGGCGAGGCCACAGACGGCCAGCGCGTTGCAGACGGTGTGGTGGGAGCCACGAGGACGCAGACACAGGACGCCGAGCCCCCTCTTCCATCAAATGGTAATATACAGTATACCCTGCCTGTCAAACTCCGTTAGTTCAAAACGAAACCCCAACAAGGGCTATACCATTTAGTAGCCCTTGACACCAGGATCACGAGTATCACCATAGTTTCGCTCAGACATGATTTTGAAGTGAGTTATAAGGAAAAGACGAAAAAGACGCTAAAACCCGACCTCGCGCGCCTTCTGACCAAATCCTACGAGCGGTATTGTATGTATCATATTGTTACCACGATCACAGCTGATAATTTTGTGAGGGGGGAACGTCGAACTGTTCCTTCGCCGCGCGCGGCACCATCCCTGCCGCTTACCCTCGAGATTTCCCAACGGTTCACACCAAATGGAATGATGGTGGGGGAACCGCCGAAAATCTCGACGCGGAGAGGCAGCACGCGAGTCGGCGAGGCCACAGACGGCCAGCGCATTGCAGACGGTGTGGTGGGAGCCACGAGGACGCAGACACAGGACGCCGAGCCCCCTCTTCCATCAAATGGTAATATACAGTATACCCTGCCTGTCAAACTCCGTTAGTTCAAAACGAAACCCCAACAAGGGCTATACCATTTAGTAGCCCTTGACACCAGGATCACGAGTATCACCATAGTTTCGCTCAGACATGATTTTGAAGTGAGTTATAAGGAAAAGACGAAAAAGACGCTAAAACCCGACCTCGCGCGCCTTCTGACCAAATCCTACGAGCGGTATTGTAAACCTAATAATTCGAACCAAGGCTACTAGCTCAGAATATTGCTCTGAATATTCTTCACCCATAGGACTTTTTTCGCCATAGGAGGGACCTCAAAATCATTGTACGTCATCAAACAATTGTAGATTCATTGAACATATGATTTCCGTTTTGGATTTAGTCTGACGCATGGACCAGGCGACTGGTCGTATGGAGTTGGCGGCCTCGCTGGAGAATGGGGTTTCGATTCGCGCGGGGCGATCTACTGTCGCAGCCCCGTCCATTCATCAGACTAAAATTATCACGCAAACTCTATGTATTTCTGAATAAAGCAGAGTAGGCAGAATAGGGTTTTTTCGATACCGTTAGCAATTTCCTCTTCCTAACCTTCAGATTGGGAAAAACAGTCATATGCTACCATTACCTTTTCTCGAAAGAATGGCGAAGAGGTTCTCCACAGGATTGAGGAAGGGTCTGCAAGCCTCGCGGCAAGACGGGTTAGGCATTTTTGGGGTGTCTTGTATTTTTTTCTGAATCCGCTCAAAACTTGCATGTAGGGTAATCTAGGGTGTTGAACACGAATCTGTGGTCCGCTTGTCGCATAACTGAGGTTTACTACGGGTGGAAACTACGGGAAGCTGTGCAACGCGACCTAATGAAAATACTGCGTATCGATCTGGTCACTGCACGGCGACGCGACCGGTCGCGGCGGTCGTTTCGTCTGCCCTCGTTCGAATTCCTCTATATTTTCCCGTTGATTCCATTTGCTTTATTAGTTCTGCTTTTTTCAGGTAGTTTGCCTTCATTCTCGACTGCTTACATATGTAGATGGTGATTCGCATCGCGGGAGATCTTATATTTCTTAGGAGAATTCACTTGTCAGTTCACTTTGTGACATTCAAAAGAATTTATTCGCTTTATTCATCTACATTATTTCCCTCCCGCATTTCTAAAGTATTTCTAATAGTTAGGCGTTCATGGGCGGTGTTGGACTCGTTTTGAGGGACGATTTTTTTCACTGTGTTCTTTCTTTCCAATTTTCTCGGCTCGCGAACTGCCGAACATACCGTATTTCCTCTAATACAAGTACACCTCTATTTGAAGTACACCTCTATTAGAAGTACATACAGTACCGTGCAAAAGTCTATTCGCGTGCGTTTCCGCGAATATCTTGGCTTGCCGTTAGCGAAACTTGATGAAACTTTAGTATGTTATGGGGCATCACAACCCTTGCTTTACATATACATAAAATTAGTTTTAGAGCGTGCAGTTTTTAGAAATGGAATTTGTTTATCATTTCGTGGTATTATCTCAAATTAGGACTATTTTTTCAAAACATGGCTATTACAATTTCAAACTCGTAGCAAATATTCGCCAATCGAAGGTCTTCAAAGCCGTCGTACAACCTTGTAAAAGATTGATCTCCATCGAATTTTTTTTAGAAATAAATTCGAAAGAAAATAATGCGTTATTTTCTTTTATTTTACCTATTAAGTATCTCTCTTTGACGTTGTCGAAAAAGAGCGAAATTAATGTTCCAGTTGCACTCTGTCAAAGCTTATGAAGCACATATCTTGTAACGGTTTTAGGGTGAATAATTTTATAGGGGTGAAATTCCAAAAATTAACTCCAACCTGTTCAATTTTCGGTCTTCAGAAAAATTCTGATAGAGACTGATAGAGACTATGTTCTCACAAAGCTATACAACGGTTCTTAGGACCTTCGAATGGCGAATAACTGCTACGGGTTTGGATTTGTAAAAGCCATGTTTTGAAGGAATAGTTCTAATTTGAGATATAACCACAAAACGTTGAAAAAATTCCGTATTTAAAAACTGCACGCTCAAAACCGAAAGCAAGGGTTGTGATGTCCCATAACATGCCAAAGTTTCATCAAGTTTCGTTAAGGGCAAGCCAAAATACGTATAAAAACATTATTCGCAGAAAGGCCACGCGAATAGACTTTTGCACAGTGCTGCATAAAATAGAGGTCTGAGTATTAGAAGTACACCCTCTATTTGAAGTACACCCCTTTTAAAAGTACACATTTTTTCGGAATGGACCTAAGGTACTCGGGTAAGTGTTTGGCAATACGAAAGTGACATTTGAGAGAGACCAGTTTGAACAATATTTTCTTTTCAATATTGTGAGGTTCAATGATCACAAGAAAAATATCGGCCTACCCTTTCTCGATCAAAGATTGTTTGTGTGGGACAACTTCCGATGAAACTCGAGCGAACTTCAAATGACCCTGAGAAAAAAACAGAACTGAAACTTGCCATTGTTGTTATTCATGGCAAATGCACGGAGTTCATTTGCGTACTTTACGAGAATTCCGATTCGATTGGGTTTTAATCGTTCAAAAGTAAGTTTACTGGCCCAATATGCTGACTTTAGAGGTCCTTCAAAAGCTAAGAATCCCCAGAGTTATAGACATTGAAACATTCATGTAGAGGAATAGCTTATACGACGAGGAATTCAGGAACCATCAGTGGTAGAATTTTCTGACAGTGTGTTGTGGACGCAAAGAACTCAGCTCTAGAAGAGCTGTTGTCAAGTCGTTCAACAGCCTCGCTCAAAGGCAGTGTTCGCGATAAAAAGTGTGTTTCAGTTTCCACTAGGAATGGGTAGTGAAGGGGCCAACTGTAACGTTAACGTGGGAAGAACGCATGAAAAAGTGCCAGGAAAAGCTCCAAAAGAGCCCGAAGTTGCCCTTTCGAGCGCAAGGCGAACCGCAAAGCGCAGCACACGCCCACCGCCCTAAACATATGAAAGCTTGAAATCGTGAGATGAGCGATGGTTTTCAATTAATAGCCCCGTTCCTCCCTTCATTCTCCACCTCTCTCTCTATGCAGGTCGGCTCGCATACATCGGCTGCAAAAGACGGAAGTTACAAGTCTCGGACAACTCGTCCACCATGCTTCGCTATCTCAATTCTCTATGGACCATAACTCTGTTCCCAGAAGATCTTGTACGTTTCCAGAGACATCATTGGAATCAGCATGGAACCGTTTCCAAGATAGGCGGAAAAGCAGAAAAACGATTTTCATCGTGAACACTGCCTTTAAAGGCAAAGGTCACGATGAAAAACGTTATCGAAAAAACAGCAAAAATAAGCTCAGATCAAGAACAGCTCAAAAACTATGAAGGCAGCGCGGTGAAAAACGGGCTAGAATTAAAGTCATTAAAACCCTAAACTTCCAGTTCGTGCACACGTGCACAGAAAGATCACAGTCTCATGCCAAGCAGTCGAAAATCATCGACACTCAGAGGAAGAAAGAAATGCAAATTTACCTATTAAAACCGTTGAACAATGAAAGCAAGCACTTCAGTCAATGTTTTTGACTAGATGTGTACATAAATCCGAAGGTTCATTGACTTAAATTCGATTTCAAGCCAGCTGATGTTCTTGATACTAGAGATCATCAATGCCGATGATGTGTGGTGGGCTCGTCCACCATCAAAAGACTAGGAAGTTCAGGCTTCAAATTTGGCCTAGAACATCGTTTTTTTTTTCGTGGTTTTTTCCTATAGGTTCTACTACTCTATACCCAGAAAAGGGTTCAGAGAGAAAAAGAAGACAGCATATTTGAGCGCGACCACTGCCTTTAATCAATCGCTCTGGACGACTCGAAAGGCGATCAGTTCCATTGTTTTTCGAACTAAGGAGTCGATTCCCATAGGTCTCTTTCTTCCTCATAAAACAGGTATAAACGAAAGCGATACCGAACCTATTAAATTTTTAGAAGAAATCCACTTGGGAAGAGTGTGAATAATGGTTCCAAAAATATGACATCAGTAATTGTGTTAGCCACAACCCGGTTGACTCTAGGGTTCCGTCCATAGCAGTCGTCCTAGTGTCAAGTGACGCTGGGGATTTGCATCTTGAACATTTGTCTTTGATTTCACTCCCCAGCGAGCACTGCAGCCGGCCTGTCGCTGGCGGTGGAGGCAAAGCGGCAGTAACGGCTGTCACTAGCATTATCGATACCATGGTTAACCCCGTCCCGTCCTCGGACACGTTGCATGCGCCAGCCGCCGAACGCCATGCGCCAGCGCTTGAGTCGCGACTGGACGCCTGCCGCTTGTCGTCTGCTATGGACGGAACCTAAGTGGCTAAGTACTCGTGGTTGCGATCTGAAATTTCAGCACATAAAAATTTTCGTTGTCTTACCGGAAATCTCTCCCGGAACTGCAAACAGTCTACATACCATTGGAAGTTCACAAAAATCGCGTTGACTATTAGAAGTGCAGCCCCTATTAGAAGCACACCCCTAATAGAAGTACATCAAAAAGAGAGAGCTGAGAATTAGTAGTACAGCCTCTATTTGAAGTACACCTCTGATAGAAGTACATATAAAATAGGGGCCTGAGTATTAGAAGTACATGTACTTTTAAAAGAGAAAATACGGTAAATGCTTGCCAATGATGAATCCCAGAATGCATCACATAAACCATGAAGCTTTCCAATAAAGAATAAGAGAAAGACAACTAAAGAATTCTCATAGAAGACATTTAACACCACCCACGGCCAGCAAACTCTCAAAAATAAATGTTCACAACATTTTTCATGCATAGATGAATACAGCAAATAAACACAGCTGCAGTTAGCTCTGCTCATTTGCCGTATTCATCTATGCTGATTTGGCGCCGGTTAGAATGCATACGTAAAAGTGCGTGATCCTCAACATTCGCGATTGGGCGTTCACACTTCCAAAGCCTGCGATTTGCAAAGCGACGCGACGGTCACGTCGCCGTTCACACGATCTCGTCGCAAAGAGATCGAACTCTGAAAGAGGCCTTACGTGAGGTACCATGCTATTTCAGGGGCGAAACCTATCTTAATAATTTGCAAATCGACAAATGTACATCAAATTCGTATTCAGAACCCCCAATTAACCCCGCATAGGAATTTTGAGACAATTCTGAGACTAATTGTATCAATTCTATTTTTTAATTGTAATCGTATACAATCCTAATCTAGAATGTTTACATTCAATAATGAAATTTCCAATAACGATATTCAGATTTTTCAGATTGAACCATAATTGTTTGCTGTGTTGTAACTACCGAAGTCTATTAGTGTATACATACTATTTACCTTGCTTTTACGAAATTCAGATTTTCATAGTAATTGTAAGAAGAGAGAACACTGGTTGACTGAGACGCAGGCCAATTTGTTGGGTATGTGATCAGCCCCTACCGTATACCCGGGGTGTGTGAGTTGAGGTGTTTTGTGGGGTTGCCACCTATGAACGTTTATGTCACCTCCTACATCTGAGGCCGGATTCATCACTGAAAAATGGGTTGGCGCAAACTCTGGGTTTGGCAGACCTGGGTTGGAAAAATGGGTTTGGGTTGGATAACCCACCACCTTTGATTCATCAGCGCAAATCTTGGGTTGGTTCCCCTAACCCATTTTCTCTCAGACACTCGAGGGGGGCAAGCCTCGTTCATTTTTGCTCAAGGGGGCCAGCCTTGAACCGTAATTGTGGGCGGAGACTTGAGGGGGACGGCGCTCCGACCACCGTTGAGCCAGCCCTCAGCGCCGCGACGCGTGCATTTTTCTTGGGGCAGTTTTTCTGCCGTGGAGCGCAAAATCTCACTTCAAGTTTTCGTAATCCGCGCTGCTTTTCAGCATTCTGATTCTTTTGTCTACGATGTTTCTATTGCTGAGTCTGTTTTTATCCCCTTCTTTCGATCATATAAACCATCCATTTAGGGAGATTTCATGGCGTGGAACAGAATTATGAGATCCCTTTTTGGTTTCTGGTTCGTCCGCGAAGATTTATCCCTTCAAGGAGCCTCGGGTTAAGGTTTGGACGTGATTAATCAGAAATTCCCTCCATCTAGAAATAGAAAAATCATTTAACAAGTTGCTCCCTATGGCTTTTCGTTCGATCGGTGGCGTCCGTTTACCTCAGGCTTCTAACATTTCATTACAGGAGTTCGTTTGCTTTCTAATCGCAATTTTTTCGCAGCGCCGAGATATACAGTACCGAGCAAATTTTTTTGCAAAGAAAGCGTTTTGCGGCGTTTTTTTGCGCTCACAAAGCGCCGCAACCCCATAACTTGCTTCAAAGTGGTCCAATTTCAATTCTGAAGTCATTTCTGGATTGCTTCCATTTAGTCCTATACGATAGTGTTCCAAAAGAATAGATTCAACCCCGAAAGTTCATCGAAATTTGCATATTTGCACCTCTAAACCCCTCATAATGAACTGATCAGTCGGTCATGATAACAGAAATCTGTCATTTTTTGACCTGTGATCGATGTGAATTTTAGAAGGAAATACACATTTTTCAACAAAATGCTAGAGTTCAAAGAGCTCTCAACACATACCATTACATTCGCCTTACTGAGAGGAACACGAAAACTATCTGAAAAAACTTATTTAGTCAACTTTGAAGTGAGTTATGGCGATGCGGCGCTTTGTGAACTCAAAAAAAGCCGCAAATCGCCGTTTTTGCAAAATATATGCTCGGTACTGTACGATGACCACAACTGTAATATGGTGAGTTAGTGCTCACTGGCATGGTTTCTCTTAATTTTGTTTGCTATGGAAACTCATTCCATAGGTCGGTTTGGTTGATTTGCGTCATGGTGAGAAAGCCCTAAGAACGACCCGCCGTACCTCCTGGGAATTCGGGGAAAAGGTACCAGTCCATCGACAGGTATTTTAGCGCTTCTACTTAGCATTTAGCAGGTTGCCTAAGATTGATTTTCAGGCGCCACTTGAGCGATTGCGGGTGCGACATCGTTACAGCAGTACACAACTGGGCTGTTTAAAGGGTAGGATTTTTGTGCTGAAAACAGTTGAGCACTCAGCCAAGTTTAAAACTATTAACATTACAGTTTTCCGAAAGCTCAAAAGAGCAAGATGAACAACACGAACGAGGAACCAAGCATATTTGCCTTATCACTATTTTCTGCTAAATATTGTTGATGTGTTGTTGACATTATTTTCCTGTTTTGTGAATTTGCTACCCTGTTGATTATCTTTTGTACGGGTATCTAGACCTCAGTAGTTCCAATTCTAGTGTAATCACTTTATCACGCAGGTCGGTGTTCACAGATTTTTTCCCGTTGCTTTTGACGATTTTTTAATGCAAACTGAAATTGGGTCAACAAAAAGTACCTCAAAAGAAATTAAAACGAAAACGTGTAAGTCGCCTCACAACTTTGTATTTACGTCTCTGATCATTCAAGTATAGTGAAATGAAGATTATTACAATTACTGAAGCCTAAACAAATTTTCATAGTTTTCAAGTGCTTTACTAGTCTATTTAGGGAGGAACTTGTCCTGAATGGCGAGGAAGCGACGAGAACGGAGCAAATCCTAGGGTACCAAAAATATTGGCTTTGGGGTGACCCGCGTAACCACTGCGGGTGAGAACCGGGGTAGGACGGTCCCGCCGCGAAAAGACGATGGGGGCGCCAGCCTCGTTCCACTGGCACGCCAGCCTTGTCATGGAAGGAAGGCTGGCGTCCTGGTGGAAGTGGGGCTCGCCCCCCTCGAGTATCTGAGTCTGCCGGCACGAGAGGCGTCTGCGAATACACTACGTATTTTCGCGACGCCTATCTCCAATTTTCCGTCCAATCAATACTCAATTATTTTTTTTGCCAACACCTTGTATCGAACTTCGCTATTATCGCGCAGCTAGTGTTGAATGCTCATTCTAGTAGTCACTGTTTTTGCAATGTTCTCCATATTTTCTTGTGGTTTCAATTTTCATGTTTTTCTGCTGATTTATGTTTTTTGAAATCGTCAGACCCCCAAAAAGTTAATCTAACATTGATACTTATTTAATCATTAAACGATAACTTCTTGTGCTGTCTGAAGCCAGTTGTAGCCCATATTTCGAAAGACTTCGTTCAAATATGTTCTGTTGTTCTAAATTCAGGCTGCATATCCAAAAATATTGCGTTGTATAGCATTTTTTTGCGTTTCAGCAATAACCCCTGTAATACTTCAAAAATGATTTTTTAAAGGGGGGGGGGCATAAATAAATTTATCATTATCAAGCATTGCATAGATTATTCTGAAGTGTTTTCCTTTTTTTCCATCGAAGTAACAGGGAATCATGGAGTATGCTATGGGTGAATTAGTGCCCTTTTTCGATTCTGGAAAGTACTGGCGTGTTTAAAGGCAGTGGTCACGATGAAAAACTTCATCGAAAAAACTACAAAAATCTGTGAAGGTAGCGCGGTGAAAAACGGGCTAGAATTAGAGTTATTAAGACCCTAAATTTCCAGTTCGTGCACATGTGCACAGAAAGATCACAGTCTCATGCCAAGCAGTCGAAAATCATCGACACTCAGAGGAAGAAATAAATACAAATTTACCTAATAAAACAGTTGAACAATGAAAGCAGGCACATCAGTCAATGTTTTTGACTAGATGTGTACATAAATCCGAAGGTTCATTGATTGAAATTCAATTTCAAGCCAGCTGATGTTCTTGACATTAGAGATCATCGATGCCGATGAGGTGGGTTGAGCTCGTTCACCATCTAAAGACAAGAAAGTTCAGGCTTCAAATTTGGCCCAGAACAGCGTTTTTTTTTTGCGATTTTTTCTTATAAGTTCTACTGCTCTATACCCAGAAAAGGGTTTAGAGAGGAAAAGAAGACGAGAATAATTGAGCGCGACCACTGCCTTTAAGTAGGTGCACCGTACATAGTAAAGCAAGACGCTATACTTACACACCTGTTATAACACTGCAGTGGTTATATGTATATTCGACGAGTAAAAATAGAACAGAATCAATTTTGCGAAACAGAACGGTTCAAACTGGGGAAAATCTTTCACTTGATGCAGTTTGTATAACATTCATATTCTGACAAAGATTTCTTTCACATCGATCTTATCCGGTTTCCCACAGCTCCCTAAGGACGTAACTCCATCTTTTAGCCTTTCTGGGAGAAAATAAACCTATCGTCAATCACTGGATGAGGGATCGCCGCGACGCAGCTTGGCGGGAAAAATTGCGCGCGGGAAAACGAAGGGAGAGTGGCTATTGATCGCGCAATTTTTCCCGCCAAGCAGCGTTGCGGCGATCCCTCATCCAGTGACTGACGGTACGTTGACAGAAGAACAAGGAAATAGATCTCATAGAAAAAGGAGAACGATAGAACTTCAAAGAAAATTAAAACTAGGATGAGAACTGAACACTATCTAAATCAGGGTGGCACAGAAGAACGACATAGATGCTGGGTTCAGAAAATTTGGGAAATGAAAGAAGAGAAAAAATTGAGAGATGATGACGGAAATATTAGAGGAAAGGATGGACTCGAAACATTATTGGAAGTCTAGAGATTCATTCTGCAGCTAGCGGTTGAGTCGAATATTTTGAAGTTGTCCGTTAAACACGAAAAGATGTAGAGAACAGGGCTGGTAGTAAACCCCCCATTGTCGGGACGACAATTGTCATGACATGTCACGACATGTCGCGATCAAAAGGCGCGAGCTATGGGTTCTTATCGTATCCTACAACACATGGCTCGTGACTGTCACGAGCTTGTTGTCACGACAATTACGGTCACGAGCTGTCACAAGTGTCGCGTGGTCATAACATCACGACAACGCGACAGACAGGGTGACACAAAATAGTGCGCGGTTGAGGGAGTGCGCAGATTGCGGCGAATGTCGTGCGCTCGTGTACAACAATGTCGTGACGACATTTAGGCGTGTGATTGAGAGCATGGTGTGCGGCGCCTGTCAATACAATGCAAATTACGCACCTTTCGCTATGTTTATTGCCCTTTGTGTGACATTGAATTGTTCGGTATCGATCAAATTTCCCGGAAATCACATGGCATCCCGTCGCCTTCCGCTGACGAATGTGAGGTGAGCTTTTTTATTTTGGTTTTCTTGACTATATTTTTGTAGGTGAATGTTCTAATGTTGCGACTTATGAAGGGTTTAAATAATACAGCGTTTTAAATGCGTTTAGAACATTTTGATTTTAGTTGAACACTTTTGCTGTTGATTTCTAATCTCCGTTCTTCCATATGACTTTTTTTGGAGAAAAAAATTGATATTTTATTTTTGATTCCAGTTTGTGAGATTGATTGTTATGAGACTGTGCGCATTTTTCTCAGTTCCATAATTTTTATATGGCAAAAACAGCTGACTGCAGCGGTGTTCCTCCGCTGTATTTATTTATTACTCCCTTTGACATTACTAATAAGGGTTCTTTCAATAAAAATGGTGTCAATACTCATTTGTAAGATTATTATACGTTGATGAGGTTTAATAAATTCCGAAAGGGGTTTTTTATTGATTCATATATTTTTTTTTCGTTTGCAAGTTTTTTGCTCTACATATCTTCTGCGTTCTGGGATTAAAGTCTTTTCAAGTTACCCATCCGGCAGTTCAAAAGAAAGTGCTTAACCACCGGAGGCCGGCTGGCGCAGCGCGTGTGACGCAAGTCTGCGGCGCGCGCGTTTGTGCGATTGGAGCACGATTATACACTCAACCAAAATCCCGTATGTGCGAGAGAATGTGATATACAGGCGAAACGTGTACCTAGCTTTTCTTAATACTCTACTGACGAAACTCGAGAAGTAAAAATAATACAATATGGTATGAACACTAAATTTCACACTTCTCTAAGGTTAAGAGGCGAAACTACTCTCAGCTCTTCCTATTTCAGAAGCAACATCACTGTGAGAACCCACGAGACCAATCTCAACAGCATATGAGGAGCTAAAAGTGTATAGAACAGACCATTAATAACGTCCTTTGAACTGATTTAAGGAGAACATTTTCTTCCAATTCTCAAATAAGTGATTCCACTCATGCAAGGTCATTCCACCGTCATTAATCAGTCCTAGAACTATAGGAAATTTTCTAGCCTGCCTGTTAGCAGAAAGTCTGATTATTCTTCTCCATCATCACAGTCCGTCTTGAGTTCGATACATTTCAACCTCAGAAAACTAGATATGAGATCGGATTTCTTAGGAATAAATCACGCTAGTAGCAACATCAAACTTGGATAGACAAGCGGAACTTGGGTGATTCGATTGATGGTTTTTTTGAGAAACATTTCTGCAGAGCAAAACCTCATGAACTACACCCCTTACCCTTCAGAGCTCCAGTATTACTCGTAATCTCTGAGCTTTTGAGAGGGACTAAGCCTCACTGCCTTAGAAAGGGCATGAAAACGATTCATAAGACAACATTCAATATTCCTTATTCGCTCAATGCTTTTCACATTCTACTACTTGACAGTGGGGAACCGTCTCGAAAAGATAAACCGAGCACAGCAGAGGAGCAATAGACTAGTTTTCAACAGCTGTTAAGATTGGTCTCGTGGGTTCTGTTACAAGGGAGGCTTGTCATCTTCCGGTGGCGATTTGGAAAACCATGTTGTCGTTGCTGCAGGTCTGTGACAGAAAATAAATTACCTGCGCTTGAAATTGGCTAACTAACTGCGCGGATTTCAAAAATGGCATTCACATTGCGTCACAAAAAAGTAAAGTATCAGGGATTTTTCGGAGCGTTCAGAAAAAAATCCGGAATTGGCGCAAAACATTCAAATTGGTGTTATTTAGGGCGCTGAACCCAAATCTGGGGTCCATTCCTCGCCAGACTTGGAGTGTGAGACAGCCCGAATAACCCCTATGTACAAGTTTTGAGGCGATTTGATCGTAGCATTCTCGAAATCGTCAAAAGTCGCGTTTGAGCAGCAAAATTTCACCCACTTCGAAGCTGCTGACCGAGTCAGATGAAATTTTTCAAAAAAATTTAAAAAAAAATTAGTGTTTATACCACGTATTGCATTGTTTTTACTTTCCGAGGCTCATCTGTAGTGTATTAAGCAGAGCAAGGCTTCGTTTCGCCTGTATATCACATTCTCTCACCTGTATACGATTTTGATCGAGTGTATAATCGTGCTCCAATCGTAAAAACGCGCGCGCCGCAGATTTTCGCCGCAGCCGGCCTCCGGTGGTTAAGCACTTTCAGTTCAAAAACCAAAAAAACTTCAAAACGAGAACGAAAATAAAACTTTTTTCCAAACCGCCTTAATCCCTGCCCATAGCCACTAAACTCTCACAAATATTATTAGAAGCAATTCTCATGAAAAGGGAATTTTTCATGCACGACGGCGGGAATAATTTAGATTATTATAGCGAATAAATACAGCTGCAGTCAGCAGTCTCCGTCTTCCGAAAAGGTTAAAACTGAAAACAAGGCCTTCGAAGTTTTGTGAGAAAATCTGTCTCAGAAAGGGAATCCAAAATCAAACTATGTAGGAAAAATATTTCCACGAAGAAAAAAAATTTCATATTGAAAACTCCTATTCAAAACTAGAAGTCAAATTCTGAGGCGACATCAAGATGTAATTAACCTGCATGAATTGACTGTAATCTTTAAAACCACAATAAGTGAGAACATCAGAACATTTACCAATAAGAATATGGAAAAGACAACCAAAATAAACAAACCACTCGAATGAGCGGAATAGTGGTTTGATAGAAGTAAAAAAGCTGTAGAAAAACATTCATGGTAAAGTATAAAATATATAGAAAGTATGGGTGGTTAAATAACAGGAAAAGTTCTCAAATAGTGCATAATAATAGTGGAAACTGCTTCAAATGTTGATACCACCACTTTGTGAATTGGTCAATGGTCTCCAATCATTGGGTTTTATGGTAGGTATAACGCAGTGATCGACGTGGCCGACAATCATAGCACCCGATTAGGTGGTCGGCGCGGTGCACTATTGGAGCAGTTGATGCGCGCGCCGCTACTCAGACAAACTCACGGCTCGTCCGCGGCGGCAGATGAGCTTTCCGGACGGTCCGCGGCGCTTGGCGGCTGATCCGCGGCACGATTGATAGTGGGACGGTCAAACGGCCGATCCGCGGCGCTGTTTGTTCTCGAGGGGGTGGCTCCGGGGCGCACCGCCAATCCACCATCTCAATACTGATCGATGAAAAGCAGCCACATATATTTTTGAGTTGTTTTTGGATTGAACGACTCCACCACCTCATTCCCCGCAGTCTTAGACAATTTTCCAGCCGCTGACTTCGAATTTATCGTATTTGTAACTTCTTCAAACCGTTATATCTACATGCACGCTAATTATTCTTTCTAGATGCCATCGCAACAACTTCTAGGGCAGAAAAAATTCACGATGGTAAGTAAATTTTCATATTCTCGTTCATTTTTGAGATTCTCTTCTGATTTTGTTTTTTTTTCTCATTCAAATAATTTTCATGATTGTTTGGTTTGGTAATTCTCCTCATGTTTTTTTTTAAGAATAGTTCCGGTTTGATACCGACTTCGATCGATTTCGGCATGAAACCAGATCTACCCTAGAAAATCGAACAATCATATAAATCACTGGAATGTAAGGAAGGAAAACAAAAAGAGAGAATTACAAAAATAAACGTGAAAATGAAAAATTACCTACCACCGTGAATTTTTTCTCCCCTAGAAGTTGTTGCGGAGCCATCCGGAAGGATACAATTGGTGTGCATGTAGATATAATACTTTAATATATGAAGAAACACAGAAGGACGGGTTTGGTCACAGAAGCCAAGAAAATTGAAGAAAATGAAAAAAAACACCTACAATCAGCTTATCGGCTACGGCGCCGGAATATCGTCCGGCTCGAGCGCGTGCGGCCGCGAAGCGTCACAATACGCAATTGCGGAGGGGAATTTGACGCAGAGGAGTGGAATTTGACGCAGAGAAGCACAGTACATGAATTCTGTTTCCATCGAGTGGGATATTCTAGTAGAGCACCACTCCCAATTAGATGGAAACAGTCAGTTCGCCCACCCCAATCGACTCATTGGCCGTGAGACAGATTTCGGCATTGTTGCACGCTCTTCGCGCTAGCGTTCTTATCTCCTCAGAAAGCATCAGTATCACAATTTCGCAGGGTTGCTCTACCGTACGACTTATTTTCAGAGGTAGAACAGCTCAATTTACATGTAGAACTGGTTTCGATGTGCATTCGTAGACTTGTTCAGTTTATGGCATATTGCAATGCATGCCCATGGTAACACAAACAACTGATTGTGCAATAACTATGTGTTACAGGTCTTCAGTCTAAACTAATATTACAAAGTTGTTGCTTAAGAGTCATAAAATATGAGCTCTCGATTTCGAGAATTTAAAGCTCATGATCATACATTAATCATTTGTTCATAATCATAATTATACATCACCGATGTCTAAAAGATTGCAATAAAATATAATATTTTCACAATACTTCAGCGATACATGTCACAGTTGTACAGCTAAACTTACGAAACCAGTTATGCATGTTAGTCGAGCTGTTCTACTCTTGAAATTAGCTCTTACGATGGAGAAATCCTGCAAAATTGTGATATTGAGGCTTTCTGAGGAGTATGGAATGCTAGCGCGAAAAGCGTACTCCAATGCCAAAATCTGTCCCACGGCCAATGAGTCGGTTGGGGTGGGCTGGATAACAATTTCAAAAGAACTCTCCGCGGCGGCTCTCAGGACGGTCCACGGCGCCTGCAGGACGATCCGCGGCGCCTGCAGGACGATCCGCGGCGCTGGCAAGATGGTCCGCGGCGCATTGCCGGCGCATCCGCGGCTTCGGTGAAGGATCGTCAGGTCGTCGGCCGCGGACGATCCTGCAAAAGCGCCGCGGATCGTCCTTGGGCTTGTCTGAGTATGAGACGTGTGTCCGGGGTACCGTTCTCGCGCAAGACTGTGGTTTTTGCAAGCAACTGCTCGTGTTCCATCACTTGATGGTGTCGAGTGGCGGGGCTGTCAAGACCAAGATGGTGCAGTAGGTGTGCGCGCCGTGGTTGGACGAGTGTCCCGAGTCCATATCCTGTATTAGATCGTGGTTTTTGCGCCAAAGTATGTGACACTTCGTGACAAACACGAGACAAACTCATGACATCGGTGTTCGTTGTCATTTCTTGTCACGAAGTATTTCTCGTATTGTTGTGACAACGCGAGAGGGTTTACTACCAGCCCAGATGCTGACGATCTCTCCAATCGCGTACATAGGTAGTAAACGCATTCATTATAAGTGATTTTTACAAATCACACCACATTATTTCTGAAAATGGCGCTGGAGCGCGTTATCTGCCTGCCCATTTTGGGTTGGGTTGAGCGAACCCTCGCTCCCGCCTCGGGTTGCGCGAACCTAAACCCAAACCCATTCCTTGATGGGTTATTAAATTGATGAATCCCAGAAAAATGGGTTACGCTCGCGCTGAACCTAACCCAATTCGGCAAACCCAGGGTGTGCGCAATGATGAATCCGGCCTCTGTATGTTACCTATTTTAATTAGGACTGTTGTTGGAATTGAACAAACAATAAGTATTAGATTTTTTTCCGGTTGAGTAAGCTAAGTAGTCTTCTCATTCGAACCCTGAGCTTGTTTTACGGCATCACTCGAGAAAATCCTTCATTCGACACAACGAACACCCCCCCCCCCCATAAGCGGGAGTAGACCTCTAACGACACCCTCCTTGTGTTTACCGACAGTGGTGCTTGAACCCAGTACAAGAATGAACCCTCCACTCCTTTATATACGTCGAGATTTTTTTGTTTGCCAGTTCTCATTACCAACAGCTTCAAATCATCGCTTCAGGTAATGAAACCATACTTTGAGCGGGTGTGCTTCTTTTTGATAGTGCGTCACGTGAAGCCCATTGACACCTAATCCTAAGTAATGCTGGGCGCGAGGACTGCAAACTGCTCAGGGAAAATTTGAGAATCGATACTTGAGGATGTCAGAAAACGACGTGCATCTTAGTAAGAATTCGGTTCGTGCTTTGGATTTTTTTCAATCTCAGACTGCTTGCAATTGTTAGTCGATAAAAAGACAATGAAGCTTCGGACCAGAATTTGCTAGTCTCGCGAGAATCCGGTTTGTGATCGGTCGAAGGTGATTTAATCATTCCGTCGACCCGTTTGAGGTGATACGTTCTGCGCTTCCGCTACCGACATTAATTTTCCTTTCTTGACGTTACCGCTATTTTTTCAGATGCTTAAAGCATTTGCTGATCAGACAGCTGATCAGTGATTGTGTTTGAGTGATTGGTGGCGTGCACTATCGTGAACTAGTGTGAATTTCGTTGTGGGCCCAACGTATGTACATACCGTATTTTCCCTTTCAGAAGTACATGTACTTTTCATACCCAGGCCCCTATTTTATATATACATACTTCTATCAGAGGTGTACTTCAAATAGAGGCTGTACTTCTAATCCTCATCCCCCTCTTTTTGGTGTACTTTTATTAGAGGCGTACTTCTAATAGGGGGTGTACTTCTATCGTTTGGCGCAATTTTTTGAATTTCCAGTGGTAGGCTGTTAACACTTCCGGCAGAGATTTCCAGTATAACACCGAAAATTTGTATGTATTGAAATTCCAGACCGCAATCAGGAAAACTCAGCCATTTCGGCTCAATCGAAGTTAAGCCTCTTTCACACTTGCCCGACCGACGCCGGACGACTCGTTATCGAATGTATAATATCTATCTACCCTACCCTCCCACCTTATCTATCTTAATTTATCAAATTTGATAACGGGTCGTCCGACGTCGGCCGGTAAACTATGAAAGGGGCTTTAGGCTTCCACAATCACTGATATCATATTTTCAAAACCATTATTCACACCCCCCCCCAAGTCAATTTGTTCCAGGAATTTTATAAGTCTGGGGCCGTAAGCAAGAACGCGCCGGCTGGGGCAGGGGCAGTACAGTCGGCGCCTTTGAAGATCGTCGTTGCTTACAAGACAGGACACGTTTATCGTGGTTGGTCACAAGTCAAGACGCGTATGTCGTGCCCCATTGATGTGCCCTAGCCGCCCCAGCTAAGAGATTGAAGCGCCTGGGCGCAGCGAGAAAGACTGCTGGGACACGACATACGTGTTTTGACTTAAGACCAACCACGATAGACGTGTCCTGTCTTGTGAGCAACGGCGATCTTCAAAGGCGCCGACTGCACTGCCCCTGCCCCAGCAGGCGCGTTCTTGCATACGTCCCCTGGTATCGCTCTAGTTGACACGTCCTTTATGGGAAGTAGAGGGACCAACCGGAATCGACTTGGTAAGCTCAAAAACAATTCAAATTATCGCCTTTCAAGCCGTCCTGAGCTATTGAAAAAAGCGCGGTTCTTGAACGACTTGACAACAGCATTTCCAGTGGCAAGCTCTTTGCGTCCACAATCCACTCTAGGTAAAGTCTACCATTGGTGTTTCCCGATTGCCTCGTCATATAAACGATTGCTCTACTGTGCTTCTCTGAGCCAAATTCCGGTCCGCAATTGTGTCTCGACACGCTTTGCGACCGCGCGCCTTCGAGTCGGAAGAGTTTCCACCGCCGCAGCCACCGGTAAGTTGACTTTAGGTGGGTTTCGGAATTTGGAAACTAAACAAAATTGGAAACTACTGTATAACAAAGCCATATCGAGCCCGCTTTGGCGCTGGAAACTCGACTGACTCGAGCGCGCGCGGCCACAAAGCGTGTCTAGACCCAATGGCGGACCGAAATTCGGCCCAGAAAATCTCAGTATAAATGCTCCTGTATTCATAACGCTGGGGAATCTTGGCTTTTCAAGGGCTGTCAAAGTCAACGACTTGGGCCAAAACAAATCAACTTTGAATGATTACTACCCACTCAAATCAAAATTCTTAAAAAGAATCCTATGCATTCACCGTTAGCAGCAATATCAAGTTTCAGCTGTTTTTACTTTGTCGATTGAACTTCGCTGAAAGCTTCATCGGAAATTGCCCCATACTCTGAGAATTTTCGCCGCGACTCCCCGCGACTGCCCCCGCGACTCCTCCGGCTCTGCGCCGAGTCGGAGGAGTCGCGGGGCAGTCGCGGAGGAGACGCGGGCAGTTTGTCATTTAAAAAAGCGCGGAGGAGTCGCGGAAGAGTCGAGAGGGAGTCGCGGAAACTTCCTCCACTATGAGGTCGCGGAGGAGTCGCGGCAGAGTGGCGGGGGAGCCGAGGGCCACGGGGGAGTCGCAGGGAGTCGAGGGTCGCGGGGCAGTCGCGGAGCAGTTGCGGCAATATTTCTCAGAGTACAAGCAATCATCAACCGAGAAATGGGTGTCCGATAGTTTTCTGTGAACATTTAAAAATCACAATATTGAAAAAAAAACATCTCGTGCAAACTGGTCTCTCTTAAATACCACAATCGCCGAACACTCACCCGAGTACCGGAGATCCATTCCCAAAAAGAGTATTTTTATAAAGAGATAAGGTCTGAGTAATGTTAACACCGCAGAAAGCCATTTGGTTCGGTACAAGCCGCCTGAAAGCGCTTCAGTAGGTTGCGAAACTGGCGCCGGTACCTTGCAGTCTGCCTTAAATCCATAAAACACCAAGCGCGGCACCATTCGTCCTTTTTTATCGAATGCACTAATTGGGAGATGCCATGGAGCAGTTCGGCTGTTCAAAAGCGCTGCGCGCGGCCCTATAATGGCGACGCGTACTCTGCAGCATTTCGTCGAGTACGTGGCATGTATATACCAGCCCTACTGCTCCTGAGCGTCTCCCATTCTGTGCATTCGATCAAAAAATCGCACTCTCCTGCTGTTTTTGAAACCACTGATCATTCATTTCGTTGCGCGTCATCATATACATCGGCTTTATCATGGCACGCGTCAATGTGTGGGTTGAACAATTGTGCACGGCACAGTTCGATGTAGAGACTATAAAACGGCGAAATTCACATGGTTCCTACGCGTGCTGGTGCGGAGCGGAGGTTCGAGACAGTGAGAGAGCGGTGGACAGACGGATGCCCAGGCGTCGCGCGCGCCGTTCGCGCCTCGAATGATGTGAATTACCACTTTTTATAGAGGGTACGCATTTTCTCCATAATGGGACAGCAGAGATTTCATGGGCACGGAAAGCCCATCACGTGTGTCCCGCATGGAACTCGCTGGCGATGACGGTTATGACATAAGCGGAAGTAAACAGTCCCATGGAGCGGTCCCAGGGGGTCGCGGAAGGTTTCATAGATTTTTCAACCTGAACAGGGATTTGTATCTCGTTTGGCACCTCATTCTGATTTCTCGACCGCCATGGAGGCATGCTTCCCGAATATTTTTCCGAACTAATGAATGATAGCAGACCCGCAAAGATTCTTGAAGCAATCTTGGGAGACGTGAGTGTGATGTTAGCCTTGTGGAAAAAGGACGTTCATCCATAGCAGCAAGCCAGAAAGTCAAAGTCTGAATTCATACAGTACCCCTTATGCTTTCTGCCAAAATGACGCCTGTTTCTTTCTCAAACCGCCGCATCGCTAGAATTTGCCGAAAATCTTCGCCTTTTTTGAGGCCAGTGATCTGCTTGTTGATTCGAATTTATCGGAGCTGCGTCACCACCAGAGGAAGAATCAGTTTCGCGAGAAAAAATAACAAAGAACGAGAAAAGACGAGAGAAGCTCTTGTGGCTGCAAATTATTCGTTATGTTCTTCTTTGCAAACTAAAATCTGATGCCTCAAGGGATACGCTGGCGCAAACGGTTTAACGCAAGCAGCAGCAAACGATGTTGGGGCTTCGCTCACTGATTGTTGATGCATTCCCATAAAAACAATAGCAGCAGAGTGAATCAAACTTAGGTTGTAGTGGTTGAACAGTTGGACCCGACGAGTCGTATCCGACGCTTTTCATTAGGTGAACACCACGTTGTCTTGTCGAAAGCTCTGTGTGATTAGTGTGATACAGGAACACAGTGGAACCAGTCGGCGATTCAAGGCCAACCACGATTTTGGTCGGACTACTTCCGTCTACATACGTTATGCTGCGCGTTTCGATGAATTTTCAGGATTAGAACTACCTCTAAGCGTCTAGAACTTTCGCATCCGCGATCGATTTTTATCATTATCAGGTGGCCCTGATTTATCCCTTATCCTTTCCCTCCGGGACCGGATAATAGAGGATAATTGATTCACATTTGCTTCATACTTCGACTTTTTTGATCACCGTTTGTGATTTTTTTAATGATTTGGACTGTATTTGGTTTATTGTATTCTCAGTTCCGTGAATATGTTCTCTCGAATAGTAATAGTCAGAAGCTCCGAATAATTTGACATGTATTGCCTTCTATGATTCTTCTGATTTATTTATCTATTCAAAATATTTAATTTTCATTGCATTTCTTAATTCTATTTTTTCATCATATTATTTCGTGACATTATTCTAGTTATACGATTATCCGGTACACTTTTTTTTGAAAAGCAGTAGCATGACCGTATCAGGAGTCCTGTTTAACATTTTCACCATTTTACGGTCAAGCATCTATCATTGAGACTCAATTTAGAGAAAAGTCCGATGTTAATGACTCTCGTCTGCACGCATTTATCTGACATTGCAAAAACCTCAACATTGCTTCGATAACAAAAAATGGAAGGAAAAATAATCAAGACGCTAGCAACCGACAATGTTGAACAAATGAGTTTTGCAAGGCTCTAGAGAAAGGAAAGCCCACCAAATTCAGTGCGACTGTAGAGCGACAGGATGGAGAGATGATTTCCTTTAGTGAACACCGGTACCGCGTATCAGTTGGTGATGGTTGCTTCACTTGATCCAACACTGCAGCTTACCTGAGACACGTTCCGAGACCACGATACGATGTTAGTTCGGAGACTGAACTTGGATTTTTGGATTAGTTCTGCTGGAAAGGTGGAAGCTCTCCCTCCGTCTGGAAGACTGACACTCTGAATGCAATATGTCTACGTACTGTAGTAACCAATGCGAAATTGCGGTCCCCACTTGAGGACAACCACTGTAGCATTCCGCAACACGATAAAAGTTCGCCGGGAAAAAAGTTGGTCGTGCTGGGACCACGTGGTCCCGGCACGCTCAACCTCGTGTTGTGTGATGCAAAAGCGGTTGTCCGCAAGTGCGGGCCGGAACTTTGCTTCGATATCTGCAGTTCAATACTTGCGCTAAGTTTTGTGAAAAAGGGGAGCAAGTACTTGACAAAGTTGGCAAAAAGAACGTCCGATGCTTATAGCTTTTTTTGATCGAAGACTTCTTTGAAATCTGAGGCCGCTGCCATATTCACAGCTCGACTGGCTACCTACTGTTGTGTTTTGCGGGACGAAGTTTTCCAAATCGCGTTGTTTTTGAAGGAAGGAAATTGTTTTCCCGATAGGTTCACGAAAACGTGCGGCGAAACTTCGAGTAGTAATTCTACAAGAAAAGAAAGAACAGTATCTATGCTTCCTTCATCACTTGAGTGCTGTGAGATAATCGCAAGACTTTCGCGGGTTTATTTTTCAAAATCCCTAATTTAAGGGTTTAGGGCTTCCGCAACACAAGTGCGACTTGTCAGATACATCTAGGTCCGAGCAAACCTTTATTTGAACACCATAGGCTTAGTCCTCTTTCTAAGGAGCAGTTGATAGCCTAGTAAATCTATAGCCTCAGGAAAACAGCCATGACCGACACCAGAGAGGAAAATTGAGCAACAATCAACGCGACAATAATTTTCGGTCACCATAAATAATATGTATTTAACAGATTAACTTATTGTGGACCGTTCTACTTCTGGCAGCGATGTGAATCGATAGAACCCTCATCTTATGTTTCTGCCTTCTATGCATGCGGCATGTTAGTTTTTTTTCTGTTTGAAACGTTCTGATTCTACTACATGAAAGGACAGATCAGCGCTCACGTTCCCTGTTCTGTGAAACATGCTCTGAAAAAGGACACATCCTCAAGACACCACAGATTCGAATGCTGCCTGTCACTATAGGAGTTATGTTCTCTCAAGTTTTCTTTTTGAGAAATTTACGTCTCTTGTTTCAATCCCAACTGATATCGCTATCCCGCAAGAACTGGTTGCAAGATGTTATGTGAGGATCTACTTGCACCCACCATTCTCCTATCAAACTAGTTGTATAGCGCGTATCAGCAGATGCCAGACCACAGCTATACACCGAACACCCAGTCCTCCATCGTTTCACCGTCTGTGTTCAGTTTCCATTTTCTTGGACCCTACATTGAACCAGAAAATTTTTCTCGATTCGTCTGAGAGCAACTATCGAGGCCTCTCAAGATGACGATTATCGCAGTTTGTGATGCGGATTTCTTTCAGTATTGAGTTATCTCGATGCATGAATTCAATCTTCGTGATTCAAACATGGCTGCTAGTGCAATGGTGATGCAGAATCCTCTAGGGCGTAAAGATTTTGTGAGAAAGTGGAAATCACATTCCGCGCACTACTCGACCAAGTAATAAGAAGGCGATTAGCCCAACAAACTCGCTTTCAATCGTTGACCGGCGAGTGAGATCGGACGAATATTATCGGAATTGATTGATCGCCGTAGCGACCGTCTTCTTGACGATGCGCTACCACAATTGGTCGTGAACTGCTCCTCAATGTGAGGTTTTATGAACTCTTCATTTCCCGCTAGACCGCAACCACCCCATTTATGGGAGCGCCACCCATTTTCGGTCCGCTGTCTCCGCTCATTAAACGCTTTTTCTTGTGCGGCTATGACAAACATCTTATCTAATGCTTTGTTGTTTAATGCTTCATAATTTCGCGCTAAGCTTTTAATTTCTCGCTGTTGTTTGCTTCATTATGAGGTGCAACTGAATAGTAATACGGAGTTCACAACTGAGTTTTTCAATTATAAACGGATTCGTTCCATCCTCCCAAGCCGGCCCTTCTCTCACAATGCGATCCGGAAGCCTTATTTCTTTTTTGAATCAAGAGAAGCGCGAACGCTTTCAGAGCACTCAATTCCAATTATCTATGTGCGTTCATGCAGACCGGCCCGTTGTCTTTCCAAAAGGTGGTTTACCAAACATACCACTTCCTTTCGACAAAGTGACAAAAGTATCAATAAGCGAGTAGCAGAACTATCAATATTAGGGAACCTTAGGAGACGTTGGTCGAAAACACATAGGGTTCGCACAATCATTTTAGTCTGATAATTGGACGGGCTGCGACGGCAGATCACCCCGCGCGAATCGAAACCCCATTCTCCAGTGAGGCCGCCAACCCCGCTGCCTTGTCCATGCGTCAGACTAAAATGAAAACGGAAACCATAAGTTTTTGTGGGATGCTGTTTCTATGTAGTCAATATCGCTCCAAGCACTAGAAAAGTGACTCGCATCAAAAGCCAGCTGATAATCGTTTAAAATATATTTCCGACAATCGACCTCAGTAGCATCAACACGTCAACGAAATTTCGCGTTGACTTTATTTTCTCTTATTTTCCAATATTACGGCATCCGCTTAGACGAAAAAGAAAAATCAAACAAAACCCTAGGGGCGCAACTCGACTCATTGGAGGACTTTTGTGTATAGGCCGTTTTTTCACGTTTGAGAGAACCTTTCGTTCTTCTGACGCTGTCCTGCTATCGTAAACCACCACAATAGTCTTCTTTGGAGCATTCGAAAACAAGGTTAATTGCGAACTGCGCCTCTGAATGCAGGGCTCACGAAAATTTCTTCACGCGTTTTCGTTTCTATATTTGAATGTCCAGGGTTTCCCACCTTGGATGCGCTCAACCAATGGATAATGTGTTGTGTGAGCTTATTGTTAGGGGTAGGGCTAAGAAATTTCTTTATGTGGTTAGTGCAGCATAGTGGCGAGCGACATCTTCTATCGCCAAACTGGCGATCAGAGTTCTGGAAAGGAATCCGTGCGCAGTTATCAGTGGGAAGATCTACTGGCGTCCCGCGCATAACATTCTCGCCGCGGAAGAGAAATCATGCGCTGTAACATCAGGAATAAGATAAATTCTTACTTTATTCCCATATAAAGCAGAGTAATGTGAGGCTGAGACAGCCTTCCATTTTGTATCTTTTACATTCGTGTGGGACTGCAAAGTTTCACTTTTTTATCCTTTTTTTGCGCTTCTCCTTGAAAACGGTGAGGATTCAACGAAACTCCAGGGACGCTGACAAATAATTACTTTTGTGCGCCTTACAAAAACGGGATTATCGCTTAGGTCTGCGATGTACGAGCTCAGGTTGCTTTGTGCGTGATCTATTATATTTTAATAATTCCGTTGTATTCGTACTCGGGTGAGTTTATTTAATTTCGCTAAATTACCCAAGTTTAAGGCTATTCTGGTGCGATACAGTTGTATTGCATTGTGTGGTCGTTCGTATTCTAAAGTGTCACTAATCTGCATTCGCAAGCATGGCATGTGGCAAAAGCATATGTATCTTCAGCGCAGTCCATCATGAGTTCGATCTCTAGCTAACTCAGACTCTCGTAGTTGTGTTCCGCCAGACCGTTGTTTTTGTGCTTGTCTCGGGGCAAACGCAGCGTATTTCGAGTGAAACAGAGGGTGTTTTGGAGGACAGGCGCAAAAGAAGGCGCCTAAGAGCGATGTTTCGGAATAAACGGCTGACTTTTCGGGACAACGAATTAGGCCTTTATTCGGCAGCGGTCTGGCGGAACACAACTACGAATGTCTGAGAAAGTCGAATAAGCGTTTCATCCGCTTGGGGTCGACAAAATGGTATTGGATATCCGGTGTTACGCAAAGTTCTTGCACTCCTGTAATGCTCCGTAAAAACCAATGGTATGAAAATGAGGACTAACCACCCATACAATGTTTTACTAGAACCTATAATAATCGTGAACGTCCATCAGGTTTGAAAAAAACCTCTCTGTTGCTTTGAATGCAAGTTGGAAATTTCTTCGAGAACGACTGGGTGGCGGCACGCAGGTGATCGCACTCGATATCGTTTCATGTTTTTTTAAAGTTCAGTGAGGGTGGACCGAACTCAGGTGACGTTCAGCGCGCATCTTCATCTACTGAAGCTATATACCACACGATAAAATTCATGGAATTTCAGCCTAGGCTCTTGACCGGCCACTCCGCCGAGTAGACGGAGCCCGTGAGGAAGTCTTCGCACATCGTTTGTGCGACCTCCGAATTATGGGCTGACGTGGAATCCTCAGGGTAGGCCTACTCACGACTTCCGAAGTCAGACTTGACGAAGAGGAGTAGTTCTTTGATCAAGACAACCCCAGTTAGTTCTACAGTTGTCTTTGATGTCAGTTTCTTCGTAGATAAGAGAGATGACCGATTGAGCAATGGTCGCGCAGAAACCGTGAAGATCAACTCTTTCTATAGCTTTTTTTAAATAAACGGATAGTCGAATATTCGATTATTCGGAAAACCCAATTTTCGAATAATTCGTTTAGTCGAATGTTCGGAAAAGCAAATTTTTCGAATTATTCGTTTATTCGAATATTCGGAAAAGTCAATTTTCCGAATAATTCGTTTATTCGAATATTCGTAAAAGACAATTTTTCGAATAATTCTTTTATTCGAATAATCGTACGGTCCAATATACGAATATTCGGCCGAATAAACGAATAATTCCAGAGAAATAGAAAACAGAGTCTTCGGCCATGTCCATTTTTTTGCGGTCCAGAGGTGAAATGTCTCCAATCAAACTGGTAGAAAGTTCGAATATAGTCAGAATACTCCAATATTCAACATGAAATAGTCAGAAACCTAATCGTGGAGTATCTCGCTCAGCACCGAATTCGTGGGCAGACGTAATACATACTGTTTTTCATCAGATGGAATAGGTCCCAAACAGATTCGAGCGATGTTCCATAAACGGCTACCGTACGCTGCTAGAGTATTATGTAATACTTAATTTTCATGAATTTAGGTCAATCGCTGCAGCTTTGAGCCAGTTCCTATTCAACATTCACCTTATATTTTGGCGGTCCAGAGGTGAAACGCTTCCAACCAAACTGAGTGCTATCTTACTAGGAAGTGGCCAGACCTGTCTGCCAGAACTACGCATGTGGCCATGTTTTTTTTGATCGACCACCTTTCGGGTACTTGTGAAAATCCTATTTTAGCTGCCCCAGTAATGATAAAATTTTCAACATTTTTTCATAAAAAATTTCTAAGAATTTTTCGCCGAAACTTCTCTCAAAGGGGATATTTGAGGCGCTGAACACGAATATGAGTCACGTTTTCGAGAATTCGAACGATAAATACAGTTTACGGCAGATAAATTCTAATCTACCTACAGAGCTAGCAACTTCTACGTCCATAACTTTTTCTTTTCCTATTACTCGGGCAGCTAGGATAGGGTTTTTATGGCTCCGCGGGAGGTAGTCGATCAGAAAAACCTGGTCTCATGGATAGTTCTGGCCACCAGGTCTGGTCATTCCCTTGTTAGCGGTGGGGGCCACCATGTCTGGATGCGCTTGGCCCGCCGATTTAACCGTGCCGCACTAAATTTGAGCACCTACTCCGGGATCCCCTCCCCTGTCCTAATCAGGAGTGACTGCGGCTCGGAAAATGGACGTGGTTAGGTGCGATACAACAGTGCCCCCCCCCCCCGCTAAGATAGTATCCCAAACTGATTCAAAATTCGGATATTGTTGGTAGATATTGTTTAGAAAATCCAAAGACTTTGATCGTATCGTTAACAAATACTAATAGACAGTGATAAATGTTGGTTCGAATACTCTTATGATATAATGTGAAATGTCTTTTTTTTCGTGGAAGTACATTGGCATGGCTTTGATCTTTATAATACTATACAAAAAATGGGTAAGAAAGTTGGTAGTGCCGCGAGCGGGAGTTCGATTAAGCGTACTCGGTCCGTACTTCTTATTCGAATACTCGCAATTTTAGCCGAATATTCGAATCATTCGTATTCGAATCATTCAAATATTTGAAAGAGTTTTCGAATTATTCGTTCATTCGAATATTCGAGAATTTTTATTCGTTTGATATACTCTAATGGACAAGCAATGAATGGCCTTGTTGTTTGCTCACAACCATTCTCTACCACTCTTTTTAGGGAGCAGGAAACGTAGGAATCTTTTGACTTAGACTTCCTCCAGCCAAATAAACAGAGATTAGAAGTGTGGAATGTTCTGTCTCACTCATACTCATCCGCATACTCAGAAGTTTCGAATCAAGTTACTTGCGAGATATCCGGGCAAAATCAAGTTACTTGTTACTCATCTGAGTTTTTCAAGTTACTTGCGAGGTTGGGACTCGCAAGAAATTTACATGGGCATAACCATGATACTTGTGACTTTTGAATCTCGCAAGTAACTTACATTGGCCCTTCAACCCTCGCAAGTGGATGGCCACCAGGGGTGTGCGTAATTACGGTTTACGATTTACGACATTTTGGACTGTAAATCGTAATCTTTCGTAAAAAAAACACATGCAATAGAAGTAAGTCACAAGACATCTCCAACTGAACTGCTCTAATCCCACTTTGTGTATACTAATGTTTTTGGTCAGGAGATATGTAGGACCAATCAACTGTCCTGGTTCCTACAACTAAATTGGTGTCAAGGCATCGAGCGAAGCAGTCTAATCAATCAAAAAATTGCTTCAAATAATGCTCCTGGCCCGCCTTTTGAGTAGATTACGGCTACTTAGAGTCCACAAGAATCAACAAGAGGAGCGTTCGTTTTTACCCCAAAAGTTTGGAGCTAAACATCGTTTCCTCTAGTTCATTTTTCTTCGTCCGCAGCTACCGGACACAGAAAAGGCGTGAGCGCTAATTTAAACACTCATTTTCGCCCTTTTTCTAAAACTGTTATCTCTCAAAAAGGCGAGCGCTTGGTGGGGCGCATTGACTATGTTCCTTAACTATAGGTACCAAACTACACTAAGTGGCAAAAAAGAAAGCGGTTTTCTGTGCTTACGTTGTCTTCTATGAACTGCGGTATCGTCATCATAAAGCTACGATTTTGCTAGTGATTTAATGGATATAGGCAAAATAACTTTTGCTGGGCGACCGATACTATGCTCTAGATAATATTGAGTTGGCCCGGCTCGGACTGATACTTTGCGATTTCTATTGAAGGTTGGTGCAAGCTCAGTGCCATATTTTTAACGTACGTACACCGAGTTTCAGCCAACCTTCAGTAGGGAACTCGAAGTACATAGTGTACTATGGCTAGGTCCGTGGCTTGTTTCCTCAGAAAAAAACATTAAAATTTAAATCGCGGCTGTCGAGGCGGTTTCAATCTCACCAGCGGCTGACAAATAATTACCAGCGGGCTGTTTTAAACCGCTGCGCCAGCCGCGGTTCAAATTTAGATGTTTTTTCCTGAGGGGACAAGCCACGGACCTAACTATACATATCAGTGCTATCCTTTACGACTCTATAATGGGTGTTGCCGTTCCGCTAGCAAATGAGAAGAGTTCTCGAATTCGACCTTTTAGAATCGCTCAAATATGGTCATTTTTGCTCGCTTTAACGCTTTCAACGGTGTTAGAGTTTTGGGAGAGGCATTACAAGTATAACTGGGTCCCTGTTGCCCAGCAGATACGCGGACAACTGAATCGGACTTCCGCATTTCTCAAGATCTGGGGAGGAGTTGTGAAATGAATGATGAGGGAAAGGAAAGAAATATGGGTAAGACCGTCCCAATAGGCCAATGTTTTTTGCGACACGCGGTTGCGTAGCTCTGCACAGCGACAGCGGCCGCTTCTCGCCATTAAAACCTGTCGCATTCACAGTGCGCTGCACAGCGACAGGCTTCGGCACATTCGTAGTATGTTAGTTCTCCGCGACACGTCGCTGCGGCTCATGCGCGATAACTGTTCCTACGACAGCCGATGCCGCTGCTCCGATGCGGGTCCGACCGCGATTTGTGCTAGATTTCATTCCAGTCGCTCATGACAGCGACAAAGTATGCCATCTCTTTTAAACCTGGTTAGCTACCAAATTCTGAACGCATCCTAATATAGTGGAGTCCACCAAGAGTGTCTCATTTACTTATCAATCAGAACCGGTCGGCTGGGGGTCAATGTGCATCCCATACCAGCACGCTCGATACCGATTGAGCGAGAGCGGTTGTGCTGCAACGAGTTTCATGTTCATTGATCTCCAATCGACCGCTTCTCATTGATAAGTAAATGAGAAACTGTTGGTGGACTCCACTATATGTGTGTATGTACTAAGTACGTGAAACGGTGGACAGGCAGTAGGTAGTTTCTCTTGTTTCACCATAGCATTAAAAGTTGTAGTGGTTATTGTTAATAGTTGCTGTTTACGATTTACGATTTACGGTTTACGATTTACGGTGGTTTTGTCGTAATTACGGCTTACGATTTACGAAATTTGAAATTCTATTTACGCACACCCCTGATCCACACCCTCAACTTTCTAAGTGCGAGACCACCTCGCGACTAGCCCGTCTGCGTCAGCGTATCACTTGTTATTAATTTCAGTTGATTATTACGCAGATTCTAGTGAAGTGGATACAAACCGTTGTTGCCTGCGTGGAGTGGGTTTCGAAACCTGAAATGAACTAGAAAGTCAAAAAAAGAATTGAATTCGGAAATCAGAAGTAAAATTGAATCACATTCTGAATTATTGAAATTGATTGAATTTGTAGTTTTAAAAAGTTGAACATATTACCGAGCTCCCAAAACTTTAAATAAGCAAGAGTTTCCCAAAACAAAAACAAAATCAAATCGAAAATTCGAAAAAATGGGAAGTTCAAAATCACAGTTAATTTTGAATTAAATTCAGAATTTTCGAACTTTGAATAAATTTCCAATGTTAAAAATTGAATCGGATGCAAAGTTTTTGAATTGAACTCGAATTCTCAAAATCTGAAAGAAATTGAAATTAAAAAAAAAAAACGAAAAAAATAGAATTAAATTCGGTTAATTATTGTGCATACATAAGTGTTAATAGCTATTTAAAAGGTCACGAAGTTCGCATTGAGCCTGAAATGGGAAGTTTGCGAAAATTCTCCGAATTAGCGGAAAGTGCGCGGTGACAAGTCTGCAGCCCCTCAATTAAATTTAAACAAAGTCATTATTACATTCCAAAATTTAAACCTCAATACGAGTGATGTTTATTCCGTGAAACAACTACTCCGCCAATCTCTATTTACAATGTTTCTACAAAAGAACGTTAGTGACTGACTTTTCTCGTGAGCATGCATGCGTTCGCCGAGAGGAGAGTAATTATCTCGGGCCCTCCCGTTTATGGCTCACCTCAGGTACTTCGAGTAGGCGAGCAGTACGAAAATGGACTTTCTCAGAACTTCTTCATTGAATCGGATAGAGGGCGACGTGTACATTCGAATGGTACCACACACTATGGGGAAACATGGAGAAAGAAAAGAGTTATGGCGAAAAGTCGCAAAAGTCGCGACTTTCGCGACTTCTTTGAGTAAATTAGGGCGAGTATTGTACTAAGTACGTGAAACGGTGGACAGACAGTAGGTAGTTTCGCTTGTTTCACCAAAGTAATATTTTTTTAATGGTTATTGTTATTAATTGCTGGTTACGATTTACGGTTTACGATTTACGAAATTTGAAATTCTATTTACGCACACCCCTAATGGCCACGTCGTAACTTGCTTAACACGTGTAGAGCCGGTATACAAGGCGCTTCACATCACTCGAGTCCTTATTCGGCATTCTGATGCCGGTCCTGGAAGGTGAGTTCGAGTCGCTCTGCGGAGGCCAGCGTATTTTTGACCGCTGGGGGATAGGGGTATCCTCTCGACTGGGGGTGGGGGTTCGCCGCGGTCCTCGGAGAGGGTGGTTCCTCGCCGCAGACCCTGGCGAAGATTAGGCCCTTGTAGTGGACACAGGGGAGCTGTCTTTGCCGTGGACCGCGAAAATCACGCACCAGGGGTGCGTGATTGCCGCACACCAATGTCACCTGCATCTAAGGAGTGAGTTAAATGTTACTTCTGGGTAAGTTGCTTGTATACTAGAAGTAAGTTACTTGCCGCATAAGAGTGAGTTACTTGCGACATTATGTAAGTTATTTGTGACATAGAAGTAAGTTACATGAAGACTTCACGTAACTTACTCAAGAGTAACATTTAACTTGATTCAAAACTTCTGAGTAGGAGAGTGCATGAACCTTCGCCTCTATAACTATCACAAAATCTGCCTGCTGTCGATCTACAAGATTGACAAAATGCTAGATGGAAGGCAGCCATGCGAGCAAGCGAAATTTCGAGAAGGATTTAGCGCTGTCAATCACTTACGCGCAGTTATTGAGCTTACTGAAGTGTCCCAAGAATACAATACTCCGCGTTGTCTCACGTTTATCAACTTGAATAAGGCTACCGACCCTGAACACAGCTGTTTCTAGTTCTTGCAGAACTAGGAACCTGGAACTTGCTACTCACAAGACAATCACCAGACCTGGTTGCCTCAACTACTCATGTAGACATGTTTTCGTAAGCCACTACCTTCCGGTAACTCGTAAAAAACACCTTTCTACATAGCTTCCTCAGTAATAATAAAAGAAGAAGTTATCAGACAAAAAGTCACGAGCTCTGTGGGTTTAATAATATTTATTTGCCGTATTCTCCCGTGACCGTCCGAAAAAAAAACACCGAAAACGCGCCTCATAACCTCTTCTGCATTCCAACTTACTGCCCTGGAAGAAGTTTGGACGAAAAAAAAGTTTTTTGAACCATCTTCTTCTTCTTCTTCTTTGCAGCCACAGAGAGGGGTTCTGTCATAGGTTCAGAAACTCGGCCACTAGCACTGGGTTCGTCCACAGATCCATTGTCGTCAATGTAGTCGGTCTTTTCGGGCAGTTGAACAGGTGCGCAGTAGTATGCCCTTGACTACCGCAATCAGGACACTCGTCAGGTTTGCTGTTGTCAATCCTATTCAAGTATGACATAAGCATGGGGGAGTGTCCACAGCGTAACGATGCAAGGGTGCACCTGGCACGCCTGCCAAGTTCCATCTCTGTCTCGGAGACCTTTGGAGGTGCGACTCCCAGGATGGGGTTTATGGCAACTCTGCTCAAGTGTTCGTTCACGAATCGGGTATGCTCCGCGCGCAAGAGACGGAGGCGTTCTTGTTGTGCTTCGGTCCATCTCTGCACATCTACTTTCGACGGAGCATCAGCGAAAGGCTTTCTGATACATCTCTCGCTCACCGGGTTTAGTATTCTTCGCGAAGGATGATTCGGCTGCTTCACGATGTTAATGTACATTTGTTGCGCCTGGAGTTGGCAGTGGTCTCTAACTGGCAATATGCGAGCTTCGGCATGTAAGTGCTCTATTGGAGAGCTTTTTGGAACAGCCTGTTGCAATTCGCAGAGCACAATTTTGGACGCGCTGCAGCTTGGACCAAGAGGTGTCCGACACGATGTGCTGCCAGACTGGCGCAGCATACTCCAAGGCGGGTTGCACAATAGCCTTATACGTGGTCAGGATCGTTTCTTTATTGCATCCCCAGGACGTTCCACCGAGAGCACGCAGGACGTTGAGTCTTGTTTTCACTGTGGCTTGCTTCTGCTCAGTGTTCTTATGAAACTTCAACGAAGGATCCAACACGAGTCCAAGCAGCTTGGGGAATCGGGTGGCCTGCAATTGAGTTTCGTCCCATTTCACCATAGGATGGGCACTGTGCTCTGCATTATCAGTGGAAAAAGACGGTGACGGACGATTTGGAGGCAGAGACTGTGAGCATTTTGCGATCGAAGAAACATTTCAACTCGATCAAGTAGTCATTGATCTTACTGGTGGCTACCTTAATGTCGCGATCTCGGCACAGAATAGTAATATCATCCGCGTATGCAACGACCTTGATGTCTTGAGGGGGAACGGGCAGATCTTCTAGATATAAACTGAAAAGTGCAGGCGATAAAACTCCTCCTTGAGGGACACCAGCGGCGATGGGGATGCTATTGGAAACATGTCCCTGGAATAGCACATTTGCCCGATGTCCTTTAGTGAAGGCAGTTATCCACCGCTTCTGCCATGGCTTGATGGTAGACTTCAACAGACTCTCTGATAGTAGGCCTAGATTGACAGTGTCAAATGCCTTTGTTAAGTCGAGGGCCACACCAACAGTACGTTGGGGTTTGATAGCATTGAAGCCGTCCAGCACATAGCTCACAATTTCCAACAAGGCCGTAGTGGTGGAATGTAATTTACGGAAACCATGTTGGTGCTGCTGTTGGCTGTTATGCTCGGCAAGCTCCTCCACAACCAGTTTTTCGGCAATTTTGGCGATGGGTGAGAGCAGACTGATCGGCCGGTACCCTTTGGCCGTGGATGGTGACTTTCCCGGCTTCGGCAGTGGAATAACACGAGCCACTTTCCAATTTTGGGGTAAAATACATGTACGAAACTATGTATTTATGACGTCAGCAATAAAGGGCAGTAGTTCACTGGGCAGTCTCTCCAGGACTGCAGAGCTCAAACCGTCTGGCCCTAATGCCTTCGAGTTGCTCATCTCCTTTATCGCCTTCTCGACCTGTGCAGGCGTGACTGCATCATCTACATCCATGAGAGGCAACTTACAGAGTTCCCGTACAGTTATTCTGTTCTGTTTCTCTCTTTTGGTTCTAGTGATGAAAAAATGCTTCCCAAGAGCATTTGCGGCCTCCTTCCCTGAGTTGAAGACTCCATCTTCAAACTCAATCGTGGAATTGTCGGCGGGGGTGAACTTTCCGGAGATCCTTTTCAAGGCCTTCCACGTTGCTGCTGCATCATTTCTGAAGTTCATCTTCTCAGTGAACTTTTCCCAAGTTTCCTTCTTGTGCCTGTCAAGGTCGTTCCTGATCTCATCATCCAGCGCAGCGATGTCTGGGTCAAGATGATTTGCGGCTCTCTTTGCGTCCCTTGTCCTTATCTTCTGCAGTGTTTCCCTGGTGACGTTGGGAAAGAAGGTCTTAACGCGGCCTTCAGGGATCGCAGCTTTCATAGCCTTCAAGATAGCATCAGATAGGTGGCGCTCCTTCTGGTGTACATCGCCATTCCACGGATAATCAGCCGCTTGGCGGAGCGCAACCTCCCTGAACAGGCTCCAGTCTGCAAGGTCTAAATTGAGATAAGAACGATGACGAACACCTGTATAGGGAGCAAGAGAGTTAGAGAGATCAATATCGACAAAGACAGGGATGTGATCGCTGGAAAGAGTTGTGGATGTCGACCAAGAGCAGGCGTTAGAGAGATTGGAAGAGACGAGGGAGATGTCTGGGCTAGATGATCGGCCATTAGCAGGGAGACGAGTGGGCTGGCCATCGTTTAAGATAACCGGATCGCACTCCTCCGCCCATTCTTCGACGTCACCTCCTCTAGCATCAGAATCAAGCGACGAGCAGAACGTGTGCGCATTGAAGTCACCCGCAAAGACAATTGAGGGAGAAAGAGAGCAGTCATACAGCTGCTTGAGAAGGGGGATAGGATTGTATGCTGAGGGACAAGAGGAAGAAGGAGGGATATATATATTAAAAAGAGAAAGTTGTGTTTTAAGAGGAAGATGGATGGGGATGTACTCGAGAGTGCCATCCACTGGAGTGTTTGGAATAATGTGAGAGGGAAGAGAGGACAGAACAAAAGTAGAGACTCCGCCTCCTTGAGACGACCTGGGAGTATGATATGCAGTATAGCCCGGGATGTTTGGATGTCTAGAGGTAGCAGAGGGAGAGAGTTTGGTCTCCTGGACCATGATAACATCCGGGTGATGAGTACGGGCAAAGAGAGATAATTCAGAAAGCTTGGTCCGAAGGACGTTTAGATTGATGTGTACAATAGATAGGGGGCGGTTGGTAGATGAGGAATTTGAGTTACTGAAGGCGGAGCACACAATACAACGAAAGGAAGAATCGTGGTGCCTCACAGAACTGAGACCCGAACAAGAGAAGTGCACCCACCTTTCGCATCCAAAACATCGGACGCTGGTTCCATACCAATTGACATCTCTGCCGCATGTGGCACATGGGTACTTCTTCTTCTTCGCGGGTCCTGGATTCCTTTCGACGCCGGCCATTTGTAGAAGAATCCTCAGGAGAGCTGCAGCCAGCCAGCACCTCTCCCATGACAAAAACCCTCTCCGCGGAGGGATTGACGTCGGTTTGCACGGAGGTGATCTTCTTTCCTCCACACTGCCACGGCACGAACGTACGACATCTCGGCAGCAACCATCTTCTCTGCTATTACTCGGCCAACTGAAATAGTGCCTTTGCGAGTATCAGGAACGTGGTCGATCGTACTTTCAGAAATCTATTTTGACATTACTAAACTATTACGTTGTATACATCTTAGTTAATTTGTTCAACCACAGTTGACAGATCTTCACTCGGTGAAGTTGTTTCCACGCTGAATAGTGTAATTGAAGGCTTAACAAGCAATCTGGGTTCAGCTGTGCACTGGCAGAAGACGCTTGTTTTCGCCAGCTTTGTAGTTTTCGCATTTTGCTCGAGTTAGTAATGTTATTACAATTTTAATCTGTCGCTCATTTCGCATTCTGCTGGCCACATTTTCTGCTGGGTAAAGTTCGCTAATCTTTCAATAAATTTATGAGACGTTTCATCTTCTCGTTTATAGATAGCACACGGCGCTGATGAATGGCGAGGCTTCAACGTCATCAAGCTCATCATCCGAATCTTTGAGGATCAGGGTGAGCATTCGTGTTTCGTCTCCTTTTCTCTCAGGATGTCACCGTTTTTTTTATTTGCTAAAAGTATCTGCTTGGTGTTTGGAAAGTTGTGTTAGGATGATAGAGCCACCGCGGAGTTGTTCGTTGGATCAGTGTATGCTCGCGCAGTCTGCGTTTCTGTATGTCTGTGTATGTGACGCGCAGTTCTCCGTGTTCACGTCAGAAACACAGATTCCTCTAACGATTTCGGGTCGAAAATTAAATTTCCTTTCTCTAAATAAGACTGTACTAGCTAGACCTAGCGAAGTTTTCGCTCACAGAAACTTTTGCATGAGCCAACTACCTGAGACGGATTAGTTTGTTAGAACGGTGGTGACTGACTTCCGCCTACCCGAAAGTACTCTCCTGAGCAGAGCAAGGTGCCGTACATTTACAGCAGGCCGTGGGTATATCAAAATGTGGGATCATAAAGCAAAACATAAGAAGCCAGCGGTAAATCGTCGGTTGCTACCGGCACAAAATTCAGAACCCCTTCTGTACTTTCTTCCCTTACGTCGCTACCCACTGCCCTTTCTTCCAATTTGTAAAGTTCACAAGCGATTATTCTCGCTTTACCGTCTCTATCATGATAAGGAAAAACGCATTCTCATATTATATGATGTTTCCCTAGTTGACCAACATCATGCCCTTGTTCTCAATGAATGAAATTAGTAGGTGGTTGCTTATGTTTTTGTGGTGCAGATTTTGATAAGCTCAGACTTGCAACATATATAAAACTGGTTTTTGGAAGTTAGGGATTCGAAATGACTGAGCGGTTGCAATAAGTGGCGAACAGAGAAGGTGCGGAAGTGAAGCTGCTGCTTGTATCTTAAAACTGGAAAAAATGTCGCAGGAGTTCTGCGCCAATCTCAGAACGCGTCCCACGCTCTCAAGATTCATATTTTCCTATCTATTTCCTCTCACAGAAGGTTAAGATTTAGCATTAAAAATTGAAAAACCTTTTTTCAAATTCTACACTCTTGGTGACGTCCTGCACACGCTCCCACTGCGGTCCTGCTAACTTTCGATGACCTGCACACTCCCACTCGGGACCTGTGCATTTTCTACGACGCCCTGCACACTCCAACTGGGGACCTGCGCACTCTCTATGACGTCCTGCACCTCCCGTTGGGTTCTTCACATTTTCTATGACGCCCTCCACGCTACCATTTGGGTCCTGCACACTTTCTATGACGTGCTGCACACTTCCGTTGGGGTCCTGCACATTCCTACTTAGGACCTGCGCACTTTCTATGACGTCTGCACACTCCGGGATTAGGTCCTGCACACTTTCTATGACGCCCTGCACACTCCCGCTGAGGTCCTGCACACTTTCTATGACGTCCTGCACACTCCCACTGGGTCCTGCACATTCTACTTAGGACCTGCGCACTTTCTATGACGTCCTGCACACTCCACCAGGGTCCTGCACACTTTCTATGACGCCCTGCCCACTCCCACTGAGGTCCTGCACACTTTCTATGACGCCCTGAACACTTCCGCTGGGGTCCTGCACATTCCTACGCAGGACCTGCGCACTTTCAATGACGTCCTGCACACTCCGATTAGGGTCCTGCACACTTTCTATGACGCCCTGCACGCTCCCACTGAGGTCCTGCAACACTTTCTATGACGTCCTGCACACTCCACTGGGAGTCCTGCACATTCCCTACTAGGACCCGCGCACTTTCTATGACGTCCTGCACACTTCGATTAGGGTCCTGCACACTTTCTATGACGCCCTGAACACTCCCACTGGGGTCCTGCACATTCCTACTTAGGACCTGCGCACTTTCTATGTGACGTCCTGCACACTTCGATTAGGTCCTGCACACTTTCTATGACGCCCTGAACACTCCCACTGAGATCCTGCACACTTTCTATGACGTCCTGCACACTTCGATTAGGGTCCTGCACACTTTCTATGACGCCCTGAACACTCCCACTGAGGTCCTGCACACTTTATATGACGCCCTGCACACTCCCACTGGGGTCCTGCACATTCCTACGTAGAACCTGCGCACTTTCTATGACGTCCTGCACACTCCGATTATGGTCCTGCACACTTTCTATGACGCCCTGCACACTCCCACTGAGGTCCTGCACACTTTCTATGACGTCCTGCACACTTCCGCTGGGGTCCTGCACATTCCTACTTAGGACCTGCGCACTTTCTATGACATCCTGCACACTCCGATTAGGGTCCTGCACACTTTCTATGACGCCCTGCACTTTCCCACTGGGGTCCTGCACACTTTCTATGACGTCCTGCACACTTCCGCTGGGGTCCTGCACATTCCTACTTAGGACCTGCGCACTTTTATGACGTCCTGCACACTCCGATTAGGGTCCTGCACACTTACTATGACGTCTTGCACACCCTCACTGGGGTCCTGCACACCTTTTATGACGCCCTGCATTTTTTGCATCGCTAGACGACTCGCAGAAGTTATCATGACCGACGGCCAAAAGTGCGCTCCACGGACAAACTCGGTTGGCCCGAGGCACGTAAGAGGTGAGTCGGGCTGATTTTTTGGTAATCGATAAATGTCGCACCCACCTAAATGTTGGTACCATTTCATACAAGTTTTGATCGGCCATTCCAAAGATATCGGGGACACATGCACACACATACACACACACACACACATCGGGACATAACTGCTTTAAGTATAAGGATTTCAGATCGTAGATCTTCCCATTCCCCTCCCCCCACGTTCCACAAACTCAAAAATGATTTGTGAGTTGTATTGCTTCAATCGCAATTCCCATAAGTAGCTTCTAAATTGCAAAATATTTCTTCAGACTTAGTAGACTATCACTTGTTTGTTTTCGATCGGTCCTAATTCAGTTTATGCAGAAGGTGGAGAATGAACACTTATGCGGGAACGTCAGCTATGTAGTATAATTGTGTAGCGGCCATTTTCATCATCTTTCTGTGTCAGGGTCACGATGTAGATCCAGTTTTCCTAATAATCGTATGGAAGGTTTCTCGAGGGTGCTGTGTCAAATGGCATCTACCGTTTGTTCGCTAAATTGGCACAAAGCTCAGAACCACAGAATTTTGGGTATGCCGTATACATATAATTTTTTCCACGCACTGAATTCAATTAAAGGCATCGTCTACGATAAAATATGGTTGTCGAGTTTTCCGTTGAATATGGGAGGTCAGAGGCCTACTGAGACAATCGTGCCAGAAAGAACAGCGAAAAATGCCCGGAAACCGCTTTTCTCTACCAAAACAGGGGTGGTATGCAATGAAATCCAGTGAGGAATGAAAAAAGGAAGTGGCTGCATTTCCGCCGCAAGCTGATTCCACTGAGTGATAGGATAATCCCACAGTCATCAAAATGTCGCATAACCCCTTCATTTTTAAAGATGAGCTGCAGGTGCGGTGAGAAAATGGCAGCTCTCACCTGTCTAGACAAGAAACATGATCAGCATATCGTGATTGTACGTTATCAGCATGCTCTATCTCACCGAAAAGCCTTGAACAGTATTTAGAAGTTATGGTTTCGAGTGAGGAACGTAACCACGCACCAAGTATTACCACCCATTAACATGTTGGTTGCAACCTAGAACGCCTTTCCCAATCTTTCCATAGTATTGGCGTCCGTCCGTACTACCATCAGTTTGTCAGTTATGAGGTGTGCATTCTGTATTTGCACACTTTTATGTTTTAAAAGGGTTACGCCCGAAACCATCCCACAGGACTGCGCCGGACGCTGTAGAAAGTGTGCGGGACTTCACTGGGAGTGCCGTGGTGAAATAGAAACTGTGAGGGACCCAAGTGAAAGTGCGCAGGACGCCAGAGAAAGTAAGTGGGACTCAGAAAAAAAGCCGGACACTGTAGAAAGAGTGGGGGACACCACTTCGAGTGCGCAGAATGCCGTGGAGAGGGTGAAGGACCTCATTGGGAGTGCGCAAGGTGCCGTAGAAAGTATAAGGGACCGAGCTAGGAGTGCGCAGGACGCCGTGAAAAGTGTGCGGGACCCCACCGGAGAACGCATTGCGCCGTAGAAAGTGGGAGATCGCCCAATCGCCCACGGGTTTGCCGCAACCCCCCCGCGATCCGCTTTGCTCGCAATTTTCTGCTTCCAGGGATCTGAAGTGTCCAAATTTAGGATGCTAATTATAGTTTGTAGCGCCAGCGCATCACGCGCGGGTGTGACGTTGGAGTATTTATGGTCCAACGCCACAACACCACGTCCATGCGTCACGCGTGTCAGCCAGATTCTCCATCGTATCAACACCCGTCTCGACTTTTTCACAATTTTCATTATCCTACTATAGTGGAGTCCACCAAGAGTGTCTCATTTACTTATCAATAATAAGCGGTCGGCTGGGGATCAATGTGCATGAATCCCATACCAGCACGCTCGATACCGATCGAGCGAGAGCGGTTGTGCTGCAATGAGTTTCATGTTCATTGATCTCCAATCGACCGCTTCTCATTGATAAGTAAATGAGACACTCTTGGTGGAGTCCACTATATATATATTTCAGTAAATTTGTGTGTGCGTGTGTGTATGTTTGTATGTATTTATGTATGTGTATGTATTCTTCTGCGTTTGCTTGAACGTTTAATCGGTATGGCTTTCGAGGCGGTTAGCCCCACGGGGAAGGGCCCCGAGATAGGCGGGACGCCGTGGACCGTGTGTGGGACCCCGTCGGAGTTCGCCGGACGCCATCGACAGTGGGCGGCAACGCAGTGGAAATGCGCAGGACGCCATAGAAAGTATGCCGGACCGCAGCGGCAGTGCGCAGGACGCCGGGGCAAGTTTATGGGACCTAAATGAGAGCGCCGCGGTGCTCCCATTCACAACGAGCCACGATGCTCTCCCTTAGACACGTTGATCGATTGCTCCACAATTGATCAGGCGCCTATCAGCCGCACAGCACGCATAAAAGGGGTCCCATCCTATGGAGAGCGCAGTCGGCCTTTCGGGGCCGCTCCTGAAAGGTGAGTACGAGTCACTTTCTAAACGATTTCCGACCGCTAAGAGGGTCTCCCCCGGTCCTCGGCGAGGAAAGCTTCCTCGCTGTCGATCGTGGCAAGGATGATGTTTTTTCCGCGGAGTGCTATGGGGGTGACCCCTTGCTGCAGGCCGTGACATGGACCGTATCCTTGTTGGGGGGGGGGGGGCGCTCCCATCGAAGGGGCGGGACTCCGCTCCCAGCGCTACGTGCTTCTTCTATTATATTACGATGTGCCACCGCGTGGGAAACGGGGGTGCGCAAAAAATTTTCCCTGTCAACGCCAGGTAGTCCTATCGAACAGACCAAGTGCACCTCGCAGCAGCACGTGCTGCTGCGGAAGCTCCATTCAACTCGACTAGGTATCCTATTAGAAAGTTTATCGTGGCCAAATCGGGCCTCCCCAGTATCTGAGTAAGGGACTGTCTCATATGAGCCCATACAAGACATATGATAAGTTCATATGATGACGCTTGCCCCGAGTTTGATGCTCTGCCCACGTTTTGAAGGTTCTACATATGCCTCTTTCTGAGAAGCCGTTACTGCTGGCACAGGGCCTCAGTCCGTCGTCTAGTTCCCCACATAGAGCGTAGAAGGACGCCCGCGATAGACGAAACGCATGCGAAAATCTTCATCACTGAGCGTTTCATGAGGGGAAGTACGATCTCTTATTGTCCTCTCAATCGCGAGCGCAATACTAGCCTCCCTTAAAGGCACAGTACACCCTCAGATATGAATTTTGAGATTTTCATGTAATTGTGTAGAAGAGCCCTCCTGTATAACACGTGCCAAATGCCAGATCTCATTTCCTAAAAATAAGCGAGATATACCCGACTACCACAGGCCCGACCCCCTTCGCTCACCACCACAGGCCCGACCCCCTAACAGATTTTCGAACTCGACAGCGGCTCGATGGATGGATGAATTCCAAAAAGTCGTCGTTCTTCAGTCCAATACCGGACTCTCTCCTTATCCTGGCTTTCTCTCCCGCAACAATTGCGAATGAAAAGAAATACGGGCCTGAGACAACTCGTCCATCAAATTTTCACCCTCAAAATCTAGGCATCTTTGAAGAGCCATAACTCTGTTCAAAGGGGGTCTTGGACGATTTCAAACATACCACTGTCATCAGCGTGTGACTCTCTCCAAGATAGGCATGAAATCTGAAAATTAATTTTTTGGGTGTCCTGTGCCTTTAACGCGCGATCAAAGTCCTCCATCTCTGATAAGTTATATCATTTGAAGGCTAGTTCGTTTAAAAACTAGGTAAAGGACGCAGCAAAGTTGCACCGAGGCGAGGCGCGCTGCGGCAGGGCAAAGTTGAGCAATGAGGCCCCTCTCAGAATTGGTAGATCGTCTAAGTCCCACCCGGTCAATACGCACCGAAATAGTGACAGATAGGCGCAGAAAATTCACATAATGAGTCCGTCTGTGACTATCTGATTGCGTCGGCAATCCACCCACTCGATACTGATGTTGCACGTGACCAAACGGACACGGCCAACGCATCCAAAGTCTATTTTTCCGCCCCGAATTAAGTCGGTTTTCCAACCAAGTCTGACGGGGCCTGTGGTACGCCACGCGGCGGGCGACACCGGCTGCATTTCGCGCGAGACAGGAGTAAACTTTATTCAAGTCGAGTCATCGAGTCTTTGCATCGTCTGAAATAGTCGACATCGAGACATCCGACTACTCGATTATACGAAGTTCTGAGAACCCGATTTTTTTTTTGAAAACTCAATGTTTCAAAAATTTCTATTAGCCGAGTTAGCTGAAAACTTCATTGTTCGTAATTTCAAAAAAGGTTCAGTGTACCAGATTTTTCACACTTCCAATCCATTATAGGTTCCCTATTTTGGTCTAATACGACCTATCTGAGTACAAATCAAGTCTGAGTGGTATTTTTATGCGATATTAACAAACTGGACGTCTTTTTGCGGTGTCACGGAATATTATGTTGAACAGCATTTTTTTATTCACGTCTAGATCTCTGTTTTCCTCTGATCTTGTTTACTTTCGATGATTAGAAGGGCTGCCATGCCTAAAACGGTTATAACACCAAACGCAATAAAAGCCAGTTAAAGGAAAGTTTGACGTCGAGTGAGTAAGGATCTTAGTATTGGAAGAGCAGCTAGGCCGGCGTTGGCATCGCGGAAACTCTGCAAGGCTCTGGTGTGCGACGCCGCTGCATGATTTGTCCACGCATCAATTATCTCGCAGGGCGACGTCGAGCCGGTCACTGCAACTCTGCATGCTCCTTAAACACAGTCGGCATGGACTGCACACCAGGGACAAAAGATGGGAAACTCTGTATTAATATTTAACACACCTTGCAGCGCAGAAATCAATCAGCAACTGAGTGGAAGTGAAACAACAATGATTATTTGTAGAATGTCAGTTGCTTCGTGGCGCATTAGTCTTGGTTAGGTCTTGACAACCCTGTCAGAGGACAGAAACTCTTCAAGCGCACGGATGTGTGGGCGAAATACCGCGGAACGGTGTGTGTGTGTGTGTGGGGGGGGGGATAATGGAACGCAGTGGAATCGGCTATGAAGAGAGAAATTCTGTGGAACAGAGTACGCGGGAAGGATCGGGTGTGGGGGAGGGAAATACCGTGGGACCGGGTGTAGCACGGAGGGTAGCCGTGGGACCGAGACGCGGGAGGGAAATACCGAGTGACCGAGTGCGACAGTGTAAAAATACTTGAGTCGGATGCAGGGGAATACCGTGGGACCCCGTGTAGCGGGGAAGGTATTCGTGGGACCGAGTGTGGGGAGGGAAATACCGTGTGACCGGGTGCGGCAGTGGGGCAATACTTTTGAGTCAGATGCAGGGGAATACCGTGGGGCCGGGTGTAGGGTAGGGAAATACAGTGGGACCGGGTGTGAGGAAGTGTGGAAATACCGTGGGTTAGGGTGTGCGGGGAATACCGTGTAATCGGGTATGGGGTGGAAATACCGTAAAGCCGGGTATGGAGAGGGAAATACCGTGAGACCGGATTGGGTAAGGACGTGGGAACAAATGTTGTGGTGGGAGAAATACCGCGGAAAAGTGTGAATTTTTTTGGGGAGGAGGGGGGGTGGAATGCAGTGGAACTTGCTATGGAGAGGGAAATACTGTGAGACCGGATTGGTAAGAAATACCTTAGGATCGTAATGACGTGGGACCAAATGTTGTGGTGGGAGAAATACCGCGAAAGAGTGTGAATTTTTCTTGGAGAGGAGGGGGGGGGGTGGAATGCAGTGGAACTTGGTGTGGAAAGGGAAATATCGTTGGGCCGGAAGTGGGAAATGCCTTAGGATCGGGTGTGGGGGGAGGAACACGGTAAAACCGTATTTGAGGAGAGAAATAAAGTTTGGTCGGCAGAGATAAGCAGCCAAAAAGGCAGTTCGTTGCTGTAAATTTCATTGAGAACAGGAACCGATCCCAACTGACGTTGCGGGGTGGGAGATACCTATTCTTCACTTTGTATTGACTCAACAGCTCGACTCTATCAAAATTCGAAATATTCTGTGGCAGCAGTCTTCGTCAGCGGCCACGGAGGTAAACTTTAATTTCTCGGATGGTTTCTGAGTGTATTCTAGATAGCTATAGCGCCCAAACTATAGTCTTTGGGAAGGAAAAAACTACTTTTGTAATCAGAAAAATTAGAGAAGAGTTTATGCTGAGAAAGTAAGACTGAAACAGAAGTTCACTGGCTTGTAACTCCTATTGAGATGAACAGGAGGTGCGCTGGAAATATTTTACCTCATGCTCGTGATGGGGTTAAATTTGGTAGCTCTGGAAACTGTTGAGCGGTGGCTGAATTTCCATAGCATAGCTCCGAATGATGAAATGGCTAAGGTTAACGGTGATTTGATAATATCAGTGTCTTATTTTATCTTCAGAGATGAGATAAGATGTTTTCTTCTCTTTTATCTACGAAATCCTTGCATTGTCGCTAGAAAGAAAACGGCCTAGCAGCTGGAATTTAGTTCATTGTGCCGCTCGAAGCTGATGAGCGGCTGAATATTTCCACTAGACCGCTCCTTCCCGCGGATAAATGCTTCATTGCATCCCACCCCAGGATCGCTTTTGTGAAGTTTCATTTCTGACATTAGAAGAATTTACCGGTCCGGAGGGGTGAACTGTTCAATGTAATAAACGTGATAAACGTGATGAACTCTTTTGATAACCGGTTGTTTTCCTCTCTTCCTTGTAGCAAAGAATCGACCCAAAGACCGGCCTCCGAACCCAGGAAGTCGTTTTGAGATGGCGAGAACTTCGTTCGGAGGAAATTTCGGAACTCCAAAGTTTGTGAATGACCTTGCGAAGACCTACTAGTCCGATTAAACGCAAAAACTGTAAAACGGTTTTCATCGTGTACGATGCCTTTAATGCGTATAGCCACAGCCGAGATGTTCGCTGGTATTTTTAAGCAGTCTCGTTTCTTTGTATCCGTGTATGCTGCAAGCAGTATTTATACTTACGTCAGGTAAAACCGATTCTCTGAACAATTCCGTGTCGACCATAACATTATTTTTTCGTGATGTAACAATGTTGCACTTCATAGATCTTCTCATCCCCCACCTTCTGAAAAAATTATTTTCGAGGGACATTGCTATGTATGTCCACAATAAACGTGTGAATTGTTGGTTTTTTTAACAGATTGTTTTGCCTGCAAACCCTCTTAGAATGATTTTATCTTCATTTCTGCTCCTTTGTCGGATTATCAAAGGAGATGAGCTACGACGAGTGGCTACTCAGTAACCATTATGGGGATAGCACTCTTCTAATCCTTCTTGAGGTGTATGTATATACATACATATAAACGTGTTGCTGTTATAGCCCCTCTATCGCTTCTATCTATCACTTTCTGATGATAAATCCATTGTCGGCGCTGATTCGTTCTTTCACTGGCGCAATATACATGTATGTGGCAATTAATATATCTACTTGTCAGATTATAAAATGGCCTGAGGAGAACGTTACCAGCCGGGTCTCACTTACATAGTGCACTATGATATATGTAGTTAGATCATTAGTTTCCTCTAAAAACAGTCGAAGACAGGCATAATAGGGGAAGAAAGAAAAGTGAAAATATTAGAAGGATTAGTAAATTTACGTATTTAGATGACATTTATTGTATAAATCAAAGGAGAGATGATTATATATGTAGATCCAAATGGTTTGTTTATGCTTGTGGGATCTCTGAATGGAAAGAAATCTTCTCATCATTGAAGACGACTTGTTGGTGGCTTCCCACATCGACGAAGCCTACCAACTCCTATCGCCTTTCCAGACATGTCTTGATTATTTCAACCCCTGTGGCTTCGTAAGCCGATGAGTTTGAAAAACCGGACGATTTTTGAAAATTAACACAGGGTAGCAAATTCCGAGAACTCTAGAAGTTTTTTCTCGCGGAACCGGCCAGTTTGGCTCCTGCTTTCTTGCTCTTGTCTGACGGTTGGGACATCGGAATGCCTCTCAGCGGACGACCTACATCTGTACCAAATTTCTCGATTTGCTGAGCAATTGTTCTGATCGTGCGAGTATGCACGTGCAATCCTTTTGCGACATGGTTGCTCTGCACACCACTCCTAACTATGTGTGGCGATCGCTGCGACCCTTCGATTAATACTTTTTACCTTCGCCATTCGCCAACCGATTTCTATGAGCGTAATAGTGTGAATGAGGGAACTCTGAGGGTTTTGACCGAGAATAGCCGCAAAATGTCTGGGGTGGTAGTAATTGGGGGTGTTAAAGGCAGTGGTCACGATGAAAAACGTTATCGAAAAAACTACAAAAATCAGCTTAGATGAAAAACAGCTGAAAAACTATGAAGGTAGCGCGGTGAAAAACGGTCTACAAATAGAGTTTCTAGGGCCCAAAGAAGCTAGTTCGTGCACACGTGCACAGCGATGACGAAACAGATCGCAGTCTCATGCCGAGCAGTCAAAAATCATCGACATTCAGAGGACGAAATAAATGCAAATTTAACGAATAAAAACAGTTGAATAATGAAAGCATCACTTCAGTCAATGTTTTTGACTAGATGTGTTCATAAATTCGAAGGTTCATTGATTGACATTCAATTTCAAGCTAGCTGATGTTCTTGATATAATAGGTCATCGATGCCGATGATGTGGAGAGGGCTCGTCCACCATCAAAAGACAAGAAAGTTCAGGTTTCAAATTCGGCCCAAAACAGTGGTTTTTTCGCGATTTTTTCTTATAGGTCCTACTACTCGAGACCCAGGAAAGGATTTGGAGAGAAAAAGACGACAAGCATATTTGATCGCGACCACTGCCTTTAAACGCGAATTAACAGGCGTCAGGTTCGCGTTAAACGCGAGTTTAACCACAACAGAATCTGAGCAGGACTCCAAATAGTTGGGAGAGAATTCGCTTTAGTTTCACCCTAATATCCCTCAGTGGTAGGCATTTGTTACACTTTCAATGAGAACGCTTCGAAAAAGCGACAATTGTAACCTTTGTTACGAAAAATAGCGATTTCAAAACGTTTTCAAGTCTGTTTTTTCTCCAAAATTCCGACATGTGGCATCCTCGCGGTAAGTTCGCGTTTCTACATACTCTCGCAGACAGCACGGAAATAGGGCTGAAGTGAGAGAGGAACTGGCGGTTAACGGAAAACTCCTCCCGAGGAGTTTTTGGATGCGGTTAGCAAGATACAGTAGGAACAGTTTTGACCATCTATACTGAGGGCAAGTACGAGTTTAATTAATGCAGAGGGTCAAGGAAGTTTGATAGCACTGTTAGCGATTTTGATTCAGGACGTCAGCCTATCTCTAAAACTGAAAGGTGTATCAAGGGATAGTCTTTTAACGGCTTCCGCCAGGGAAACGGGCGATGAGGTATCAAAAACAAAGCAGGGATCATTGCTGAAACACGTTGGCAGTCTTCTTTGGTGGCACTAATCAATCCCTCCCAATCAGCCGTTAATTTTTCGGCGAGCGCCGACACTTCTCCCGCTTTTGTTTATTTTCTTCCGAAATTCATTCGCTTCGCTATTATCAGGTTAGTTTCGTTTTCATAATTCATTGCATAGCACAGGCTATGAGGAGTATGTAGTAAATTATTTGCTTGCTCGCGTTTCGAACGGGTTTCCACAACTTTTTTAGTGCAAAAAAGTGCAAATTTCTGACGCCACTGATTTTTAAGTGATTTGATGCTTTAGTAATGTTTAATCAGCATTAGTCGGGGCGTATCGGGCGAGTTTTGTGGAAAAGAAATGCGAACTTGTTTTCAAAACCAACTGTAATTGTTCTCATTTTTCTGCAAGATTCGAATACTCCTCCTTCTTTGCCAGATCAGTGCCATCGTGGCGTCTTATTTTTAGGGCCCGCGACGCACTTGTTTTGGTGCATCGGTAGAGCCACTCGAAGTGTTTCAAATTCTTACCTTGAAATATGTGCACAAAACCTTTTCCTTGCATGATGCGCATATGAGTGTGTAACAGTGTTTCTATATATTTTCAGCACTAACTGCGGGCGGGGGATTAGTTTCATTTTGAGAAGACGGCAAACACTTCCCAAATTCAACTGCATCAATGACCGAAACCACACCACTACCCCAATCTCGGACGCCAGACTTCAGTTGCACGCTTCCGAAAAAAACACTTGAATTCTTTTCCAAGGACGAAAATAGACTATCTAGTTTATCATCATACTTACAAGTTTTTAACTATCCATTTCAGTTGAATGCAGGACATTCTTTGAATTTATGCATTACTCGACGAGTTTCGGAATGTCTTTTTCGCACCTAGCGTTACCTTTCCAAGAACACCTTGTTAATAATTCATCCAGAAATTTTCAAACTTTTGTTCGCTCGAAATTTCCTGTGGAGAAATTTTTTGTTTCTTAAAAAAAACTTTTGTTTGAAAAACTTTAAAAAAACGTTAACAAAGTTACTACAAATGCAAACTTTTGCCAGATCACGCGCATTTGATTGATTGAGGCTAATAATTAACTTAATATGTCCTTTCGAGAGTGGTCCTGAAAACTCACGGAGCTCATGAAAAATTACGAGAAATAGGATTCCCTAGGAAAATTTGAAAATTGCGTTCTGATCGTGTTTCGAACAAGCGAAATATTACGAAGTTCCCTTTGAATGCTCTTCCTAATGAATAAAATAAATATCATTAGTTGTATAATCTTTCGGATCCATCGTCTTTCCACCGTAAACGTCGTTCGTGTCCAAGTGTAGAAATTACTTATGCGGACGAAGGTCACGCATAATGTATGTGTAAGCAGAGGGCAGCTTTCGTTAAACAGGCAACAAGCCGTGGCACCTATGTCGCGGTTCGTAGCCGGCCAGGAGGTGGCGGTTTGTTCTCGTTAATTTGGCGGCTCTACTGCATTTATGTCGCGGTATGTTGGCGGCTTGGAGGTGGTGGTTTATTCGCGTTTAACACCCCATTTACTACCACCCCTGCTTGCCGCGTAGTTGCCTCGAGGTAGCCGCTAAATAATGTTGGCCGCAGAATAGCCCTGCCTTGCCGTTCAACCAGAAATGTTTTCTCGTGTTTGGCTTCATTTGTGGGTTTGGGAAACCGACTCTAAGAGACCTCAATATTGTCTTTGGACGTCTTTTTTCGGAACACCTGACGATAGCTACGCGGTATCGGTGTCTGTAATTGTGAATAAAGGTAAGACCGCCAATACAAGTCCGCAGCCTCATTCCCAGATTGATGGCTGTGTGAAGAGCACCGGCTGCCGGGAAATAGCCGAAAAACAGCCAATAAGGAGCCACTGCGGAGCCTGGTGGGTTATTTCTTGGCTATTTCGGGGCTATTTCTCTGTCAAAACTCTCAGAGAAAGTTGATCTTGGCTTGTTACAGTTGGTCAACACGCGTTGCACAAAAGTGTGGCGGAAACTTATTTGACAAACCTGTATATGAAAACAGACCGAACAATGCTTTTCGATATTTCGACATCTTTGTATCTACAGGTGCCCCGATCGCGAAAGGAGAATCGACTTCTGAAGCAGGGATTCATTGACGACAACAATGACGACATCTCCTACTTTCAGTTCCGGATCGTATATCCAGCGACTGCATGCGCAATGTTTTCCCTTCTTGTTTTCTTTGGTATGCCTCGACCTTCCTTTTCTTTGTGAACCTTCATTACATATGCTATTTCAGTGGGTCTCATAGCATCGTTATATACAGACTATGTTCCTACGGAAAAGGAGATCAAGCGTTCGTTTTTCGCTGCCTATGGCACTTCTGTTTATATGTGTAACGTGAGCCTCATTTATTTTTTTTGCAGGCGCTTTTGCCCATCTTTTTTCAACTCTGCCTAACTCTAGCAATTTGTACAGTCGGCGCGGATCCTAGTATAGTCTATTAATCTTGAATTGCACAAAACACGGTCCGCCAGTAGTCCTCTAATTGGTCCGCCAGTACCGTAGTGTACGTCTACGACGCGTTCTCGGCAGACCCGGTTGTGCATCTGGTGTGCAGAGCAATCGATTCGTCAATGCCGTCCTCGGCAACCCACCCTGCCACCCGGGTCTGCCGAGAACGCGTCGTGGACGTACACTACGGCACTAGCGGGCCAATTAGAGGACTATTGGCGGACCGTGTTTTGTGCAATTCAAGATAAATAGAGTATAATACTTTGCGCCTATTGAAGGTTGGTGCGAACTCGGTGCCATATGCTGTAACATAGGTGCACCGAGTTTGCGCCATATTCCAATGGGGAACGCAAAGTATCACTGGGATTCATGCCGACTGTGCACTCTTATCTAAGAATCCTTGGAGAGCCGCAACCCACTTCAAACCTTAACATTTCAGTCAACGCTGCCTCTGCCTGAAAACGGGATTCCTTCAATTCTAAATCTGTTCGAGATCAACGCCATAGGCAACGTCATGTTTCGTCTGTGTGCCTGTATTCCTATGGTTATTCGTATGTTCATCTCCAGTTGCTACAGGCCAGTGAAAAGCATTCTTTCAATTCGGTGTTGTTTAGCTTCTTCCTGCTCTAATTTCTTCCTAAAATCGTAGCATATGTACTCACTTCCATTTTGAAAAGAAAACGAATCAGGATTCACTTCGCATATCTTTCCTTTTTGAACTCAGGCCACCTATTTCATTAGTTGCTTCTTGTATGTTGAGCATAATATCCCTTCCTGCTCAGATTGTTCCACCTTAATCACTGTATTGTCTTTTTTTAGTGTCGCCCATCTTAATCTTCGAATATCTGATGATTTCCTTTGGCGGCTCCGTATTTTTTAAATATTTACATATATACAGTCTTTATCTGAGCTCTAGATCTGATACAGTCTATATTGTATTAGGTTGGCCAAGTGGAAAATTCGACTCTTACCAACTATGAGACTACATGTCCTTACTGCTCACTATACTTGGGCGACTCGAAAATTTTCTCGAATAATTGAGTTTTTGACTAACTCGATTTTCCAAAATTTCGAATAATCCAGTTTTCGACTAACTCAGTTTTAAAAATTTCGAATAATCGAGTAGTGGAATTGACTCGATTTGTCGAATAATCGAATGACCAAGTTCTAGATTAACTCAATTTTTCCAAATTTCAACAATTGAGTTTCTGAAACACATTTACTGTGCTTCTCTGGGCCATATTTCGGTCCGCAATTGCGTCTCGACACGTTTTGCGGCCGCACGCGCTCCAGTCAGTCGAGTTGCCAGCGCCAAAGCCGACTCGATATGGCTTTTTCATAGTTTTCTCCAATTTCGTTTAGTTTCCAGTTTCTAAAACCCACCTAGAGTGAACAGATCGGCGGTTCTCGGCGCTGTAAACTCATCCGACTCGAAAGCGCTCGGCCGCAAAGCGTGCCGAGACGCAATTGCGGACCGGAATTTGGCCCAGAGAAACACAGTACTCGACTATTTTAACCGTACCACTTTCACTGCTTCAACTCTTCGAAGGCAGCATACACGCTCGTGAACGTAAATGAGATAACAACGGAATTGGAATGGTATGGCTCAAAACACAGCGCCTACGCTTTTAAAAGCGTCAAAAACGACCCACAGTGACGCTACACAAATGATAAGCTGGCCCCACCCCTATATCTGCCCGCCCCTGTAGTATATACATATTTCAATGAAACAAGCCATCTCAACACATTTGGCCGGTTAGAATCAACATTGCTTTTCAACGTTGATGGCCATTTTCATCGACTAAAACAAATTCCCATTGTTGTAGAGAGGAATCCGTGACTCAGTATCGATTCATTATTTCTGGTGAACGCAGGCGACCCCAACCCGACGGGCTCGGCCACGCCCGGAGGGCCTAAACACAAGCTTAGGTGGCAGTCATGACCAGTCCTCTAGCCCCTCCTCTTTGAGAGAGGCTTGGTAGCGGCATTGTCCCTCCTTTGCAGGTTCTGGCCTAGTAAACACGGGGGAGCGACCTCAAATACGTATAAGGATTATCAACATGTTTAGACGAAGGTATCAGCAGTGTTGCTGGTAGATGAGGCTTCTGTGTGCCTCGTTCTGCTCTTCTGAGCTGGAGTTGCAAGATGGCCTAGAGTCACTTATCACTTCCCAGAAGATCACCCAGATGCTGGAGGATAATTCAGTCGCGTAGAAGATCTTTGCGGGCCAGGGTTCAGCACCAGTTGCGATTATCGCAAGGAGGGAGGGGGGATTGTAAAGGGCCCGAGACACCTAAGGGTGGTGTTAATTGTGCGATGGGGGGTGGCATCAGGAACTGGGAAAAGTTCTAGAAAAAACGTGATTATTGCTGACCAAATTAACTAAAAAACTCAAAATGTGAATTTCTTCAAAATCAATCTGTTCGAGGTAGGAAAGGCTGGTAAGCAAATGTTAGGCTTATTCCAAGTGATTGTGTTGTGGGGTGTTAGTGTAAGCAGCGGTATTAAACGTGAACTTCTGGAATACAAAAACATGAAAGTGTCAAGACAACTACTACTTGAAGGACCCTCCTGGCTCTTGTAGGCTTCCGATCCAGCTCTGCTTGAAATAGTACACAAAAAACGTTCGCTTGCACAATCAAAACCACCCTCCTGGCTCATCTTGGAAAGAAAATCCAGGCACGAGAAATCTAGCTGAAAAAAAGGTTGCTCCCAGAATCCAATCGCAACTACATAGAATACCCGCGCTAAGTTTTGTAAAAACGGGGAGTGTGTGCCAAACTTGGCAAAAAAGCGTCCGATGTATGTAACTTTCTTGAACCAAGACGATTTTGGATTCTGAAAACGCTATCATATTCACAGCTCGAATTCCTACATAATAATGTGCACTGTGGGCCAGAGTTCCCTCAAATAGCTTTGTTTTCGAGTAAAATTGTTTTTGCGGTCGTTTCACAAAAACGTCGCGCGCGGCAAAGTGCGGCGAAACTTTGAGTAGTAATTGTACAAGTAATAGAAGAGCAATCTCTATTCTTTCTTTGTGAATTGGACGAAAGTGGGGCTATCTCGAGATCTGTGCGAATTGAATTTCCGAAATCCTTCATTAAACACTCTCGGTAGCTTCCTGAAAAGTCGGACTTTTGTTGCGAAAGCCCCAGATCGACAAAGGGAGGATTTCGAAATTAAATCTGCACAGATCTCGAGATAGCCCCACTTTCATTCAATTCACGAAGGAATCATAGAGATTGCTCTTCTATTACTCGTACAATTATTACTCAAAGCTTCCCCGCACTCGACGTTTTTGTGAAACGACCACAAAAACAGTTTTACTCGAAAACAAAGCGATTTTAGGGAACTTCGGTCTGCAACGCACATTATTATGTAGGGATTTAAGCTGTGAATATGATAGCGTGTTCAGAATTCAAAAACGTCTCCGTTAAAAAAAGTTACATGCATCGAACGCTTTTTTGCCAAGTTTGGCAAATGCTCCCCGTTTTTACAAAACTTAGCGCGGGTATTGTAAGTCCAATTTTTGACAGGAGATAGAAAAAAACTACTCCAGCTCGAAGATGGGGGTCTCAAGATGAAAACTGTCGGAAATAATTAGTTGCGATTGGAGTCTGGAAGCCAACGAAATTTTTCAAACCTAATCCGCTTCTGAGCCTGGATGAATAAAATATGACACGACATGTGGAGATAGGGGAAGGGGTAGTAATACAGAAGTCCGGCAAGGTGAGGGGTAGTTCGGGCATTATCGCAACGCCACGCTGAACACTGCTGCGGGCCCCTCTGTCCCACGGTTTGCAGTAGGGTTGCCCGATCGTAGACTGTGGCGGTGGAATCACTCTTCCTGCGGGAACCCCAACAAGGATCATCCCAGGTAAGGGATGTCCCTGGAGTCCACTCTGTGAACCCGGAAACATCAAAGATGCTTTGGGAGAATAATACTAACTTGCACCTTACGATCAGCCTTACAGAAAACCTAAGGTCGGCCTTGGCCTCCAACCAAGGCCCTGTAAAACTCCTCTTTGCCCCTCCCTCGACAGCTAACCAAGGCACCGCAAAACTCAACCCTGTCTCTCCCAGTATCCACCTTAGAGAGGATCAGCTCCGCCCATTTAGGAAATCGGCAGCAGCTGTCGTTGGGGATTAAATGAGTCTGCATTGGGGATTGTACCCCGCTTTCACCAGAGTATATGAGGTCACATAACTTACGATGAATTCTTTGACTCCAAACAGTCGACTATCGAGTTTTTTCGACTATTAGGGTTCATCGAATAATCGAGTCTTTGACTAACTCGGAATCCCAACTTTTTGAATAATCGAGTTTTCGACTAACTCGATTTTTCGAAATTTCGAATAATCGAGTAGTCGAATGACTCGATATCGACTGTTTCAGTCGATACCAAGACTCGATGACTCGTCTCGACATAAGTATACTGCTCAGCCACGCCATCAAACTCTCTTTTTTTTGAAGTTCCAAGAAGTTTTGCTGTATGCGAGTCAATTCTTTGTACATAAACCTATCACCTGTACATACTTATCAATACAGGCAAGCATTTTGGGTGTTTGAAGTCATTACACTAGCATCTCGGTCACGAGCCTGATGTCGTTTTCCAAAAAGAGTGTAAGGATAGGTAATCGTAGAGGACCAAGCATTAGTCTTTGCTAAAATTGTGCGCAGGGGATAATTTGGGGCTTTGAAAAAGAATCTGTTTTACGATTGAATCCATTTTATCGAAATTCTTTTGGCCGCAGTAGGGTAGCCGCAAATCTACGTTTCATATTCTGCTGAAACTTCGCCGGGATGGGGGGGCGTTCAGGTGTAATTAGCTGGGGAGCGGACTGCAAGTAAGCCGTAGGCCGACGCTTCAGACCAATCGAAGAGGTTCGCACCTGCTCTGAGAATTTTCTCCGCGACTCCTCCACGACTCGGTCGCGACTCCTCCGGTTAGCCGGAGGAGTCGCGGGCGATTTGTCACTTACAAACTTACGGTAAAGTCGTGGAAGAGTTGCGGGGGAGTCGCGGGGGGGTCGAGGGTCACGGGGCAGTCGCGGACGAGTCGCGGCAATATTTCTCAGCGCGACTGCTTGTCCATTTATGTCACCCACTTAATTGGGAGACCAGCAGTTCTCCCGATAAGGACAAGATCGTCGCGCCGCTACGAGATACGAACGAGTTTCCCATGTCATGCCTACTACAATTGGAGCACGTTATCGTGCACGGCATTGTTTATTCAAACCCCGATCGCAGATGAATCTTCCGGCCCACTGTTGTCATCGAAATTTTTTCTATTCACTGCTTTGTTTACCCGTTGTTTACCCTTAGGAATATCGTAACACCGCGCCGGACTAATTATCATTGCGGAAAAGATCTTGAGATAAGGCGTGATTAATCCTCGCATCGATAAATATGGAATATGAGCACTGTGGAACATCGCTTTCCGCGCCCATCCACCGCTCGCGACGACTCAGACAATCGCCGCATTCAATGCGTGTCGAATATGCATTCAACTCGAAGACGAGGTGGTTTCGAGCACAGTCAGGGAACGTGCTGCCAGGGGAGCACGTCCTCCTACTGCGTTTCAAATTACAGCACGTTCCCCAACAACTAACCGTCCAATGCGTGCATGATACACATTCAACGCAATGTCAAAACGATTATTCAAAAAAGGAAAGTATACGATGCACTCCTGAGACGGAACTGAGAGGTCGGCATCTTTGCCGGTTCAATTACCCAAGTTTGCGGTACTTCGCCCGGCCGGCCGCTAGAGGCCTCGACGGCTCCAGATGGTGCACGGCGAGCTGGCCGCGTCGCACGTCGGTGTGCCAGCCGCGTCGCGTCTGTGTGCTGCTATGATAGCGCTGGACTACCTTGCAGCACGTACTCCTGCGATTGAATTTTGCGGCACATTTTCCTGCTATGAAATTTCGTAGCACGTGCTGCTGTTTGGAGCACGTGCTCCTGTGATAGAGCCTTTAGATGGGTGTGGTCACTCGAGTTGAATGCATATTCGACGCGCATTGAATGTGGCGGATTTCTGAGGATGTCGCCTCGTTGCGGCGGGAGAACTGCAGTACACCCCACTTAATTGATCAACCTGGAGCGCGTGGTCTCGTAAGTGTGAACTATCAGAAGGAATATTTGTTATAATACACTTACTGTCATTGTTATAATTGAGTGCTGTCGCTCTTTTCTTGCAGGTGCATCCTAAATTTGGTTTTTCCTGGTAAAGTGATCGGTATAGGGCCATGAGCCTTCAGAGCATTACTTCATAAACTTGGTACAACTGGTCTGAAATGAGCCGGATGTGTAGCGTCATTCATTTTTTGCTCCGAATCTGGCTACCTTTTGATCAGCACAAAGCACCGAGAAGTCTTTTCTGATTTTCGGCGGAGAAACGCAATGACGATTGGCATCAAACCCGAATACATTCACTTTGAGAGGTAATCCATATTAGTCCTAGGGTTTCTTCGGTTTCGTGCCTATTAAAAAATATCTTTGTTTTTTTTTGGGGGGGGGGTTAGTAATGAGGTGAGGTAGACGCTCACTCACATATGGTTTCCGTGTTCGATTTTGGACCAGGCGGCTGGCCTTACGGTGTTGGCGGCATCACTAGACAATGGGATTTCGATTCGCGCGCGGCGATCCATAGTCGCATCCCCATCCATTCATCAGAATAAATTATTAGGTGAACTCTAAAATGCCTGCCTAGTAAGATATCAAAGAAAAAATGTGCCACCTAACAGCTTCTTCGGTTTCGAATTTACTATGAGCGAACTGCACTTGTAAAGACATAATTATCAGGAATGGCAGTTGTAGGTAAAAACTTGACGTATTCAAGCATGCATTTTGTTTTGTTGAGAAACCCCAGAGTGAAATGTGTCGTCTAAATCGCAAACGAGTTCGGATTTGATAACTATTCTTATTTCAGCGTTAATCTCCGTGCAGAATACGAGCAACTCCCGTTCTTTTTTCGGGTCTCTATAGATGTCCTACCTCTTCTCACTTTCCTGGAGGTGTTCAGTTTGGCCCTTTTCAGCATTATAACAGTGCATTTCGACTTTCCAGGCATGGTTTCGCTTTCCAATTTTATTTGAAGTTCAATATCTTTAATCGCTGGCGTTTTCAGAAGTAAATAGGTTTTCGAAAATCGTGTTTGTAATGGCCGCAGGAATGAACATGGTCATGACGTCGGCAGTGCAGTACTCCTACAGCAAAAGCTCTCAAGAGGTAGAAGCTATCTACTTAGACTCACTTTCAAATCTTCTACTGTACGTTTGATTTGCAGAGATTGGATCATCTTTCCGCCGTAATGAAGATTTGTGCCGCTTGTGCGTTTTGTTACTTGGCACCACAATACTTCCAGCACAACCACTCCGCGATTTCCTACCCGATCTGTTACTCTTATAGTAAGTTGTCATCCAGACGAAAGATAGACGATATTACTATGCAGATTACAATGCCTCCGTTTCGTCCTAACTACAGATTGTATTTGTACATGAACGAGAATTTCGGGAAAATTTCGAAAGATTTTTCGAAATTCTTTCCGTTTGTTTTCATCCGTTCGAAAATTCGTCGAACGAATTTTTTAAATTCTCCGTTTGTTCGAAACTATTTCGAAAGAAGACTTTTGGGTCTTCGTTCGTTCTAAATTTTTCGAAGTTTTTTTTTTTCATTTTTCGTACGTTCGAAAAGTTTTTGAACGATTTTTTTTCTCATTTTTCGATCGTTGGAAAAATGTTTCCAACGAAAAATTTTTAATTTTCATTCGTTCGACTTTTTTTTTGAAATTGTACAACATTACTGCTGAACACATATCTGGGGTGGTAGTAATATGACTTTGACTCGCAGTCAAGAACTAGCGGTGATCAGAATGTAATCGCATGTCTGACCGGCGCATAACTGGCGGACTACTTTGGTTTTCTGATGTCATTTAACTTTCCCGCTCTACTTTTCACGTCCAACAGATTATCTATGTGGGCCGTTCATTTAGCTCTGTTCATTGACCTCCCTGATTGGTGCTTATATAACATCGGCATGGATCGTGAAGGGACTTCGCGTCCACTGTTGAAGGTTGGTGCAAACTCGGTGCACCTAAGCTATAGCAAATGGCTCCGAGCTTGCGCCAACCTTCAACAGTGTACGCGAAGTCTCTTCACGATTCATGCCGACGTTATGTACTCAGACAGTAACATGAGTCGGATCGAATACGCATGGCAGGCCAAACAACACGCATCCCGCGATCCGACCGTCATCGTCCTGGGATGAGCCCGGCCTGAAAACGCTGCTCCACTGCTTCCTGCAATCCGACCCAAACTTCAATGGCTGCCTTCGATTTGACCGACGCGTCAACATTTTCACTCAATCAGCCCGTCGTGTCTTTTGCACGCTTGATTCGTCGGTCGGATCGCCGGCTACACTCGAAACGGCGGTCGGATCGCCGGTTACACTCGAAACGCCGGTCGAATCTTGGGAGTCAAACACTCCCACGATTCGACCGCCGTTTCGAGTATAGCCCGCGATCCGACCAAAACTGCAACGGCTGCCATCGATCTGACCTATAAGTTCAAATCGTCCAGCGATTAGCCCGGCAAGCCTTCTACTTACAGTCATCCGCACGTCCCTCCCACTGATGTCCTGCATGCTTTCTACGGCGTCCTGCGCACTCCTGAGTCATACCCTGCGACGTTCAGAAAAGTACTACCAATATCTCGTCGTAATGATTTAAGCGTTACACACTCTCATGGAGAGCACAATCCTTGGCGGAAGCCTATTAGTAACGTGTTCGTGTTTTTCATTAGTTCACTCTTAAGAGTGAGTAAACTTTGAATTGTTTATAATAACATGTATGCAGATTTTTGCCTGTCTTGACCCTCAATTTTGAAGTTCCGCAAAATTTGAGCTACCGACTTCAAAACTTGACAGGAGCTAGGTGCAATTATAACCAGCTTCCTGGCCAGAAATGAGCTTTCCAGCTCAACGATAAGTGTTCCAAACAAGGTCGTGAACGCCAGCTGAAAAAAAGAAAAGAAGATGAACACCCTTTGACCAAAACCATGTGGTTTCGACCGGTTTTGTCGAATCTCAAGTAACCATTCCGGACCAGTCCGCGGGAGCATATTAAACTTTTCAAGCTCTATCCAATGCAGAAAAATTGGTTTTTCTACGATCCCTCTTAACCTCGGTTCTAGAATCACCTTGTTGCGCGATAGCGATTCGAAGAAAAATCGGTGTGCGCTTCGCGCACTTTGCGCTCACCACAATGTTCCGAAAAACAATCGCTTTGCATCTACGATTGTGATAATACGACTGCGAGTAGTTGGGAAATGAATGGTATTGTTGTCGAATAGCTTGGCTCATTTACGTATAGTCTACAGCAACGGAAGTAGGAGCTGGGGTCGTATTCGCCAACAATCCGCCGAGGGAAGTCGAAGGGAAATGGGGGGGGGGGGTTGTTGCTTACTGAGCTTGACCTTTTGGCTCCTGGTCGCGGCGGGACCAACCGCGGGGGCGACGCACCTTTAACCTTCACAGTGCAGCACTGGTGCTGAAATTCGATAAATATCTTCGCTATTGATTCTTTCTGTGATTCAGAGCTAGGAAGGTACATAACTAGCTCTACAATAAAGAAAATTAAGGCGGATTACCACTTTTTTGAGATTTATGCATGGTTTCAAAGTTTATCCCGACACTATATCGCCCTTTTCTGAATTCTGGATATTTTATGACGGTATTCAAACGGTTATCGCGACTTCTTGAGGGCCGATAATTGAGGGTAGATTTGATATAAATCAAAAATATCTCAGTATGTTAATTCGTCAATTCTGAGCGGAAATTCGACAGTAACCCTAGTTAATTTGTGAGTTTTAAATAAGCAGTTTTCTGAGGGCTTCAGAAGTTAGTGAAAAATTGCGCATCATGTTCTAGGCTGTTGACACTGTTGCGAAATGATTCCCGCGCGCGGCAGAGGAGCAGATCAACCCATCTTACACCATGTAAGATGGAAATGCAAACTGTGTCACGTATCGATATCACTGCAAAAAGATGAAGATTCCATCGCGAAGCGGCCATTCTTCAGCTATGCGATTCGAAAAGTTCCGGCGGTCGCGAGGGAAGCCAAGGAGGCGAGAGGTGGCCGTGGAGCGCGCATTTTTTACCGAAATTTCACCTCATCTACCTTTCGACTCCCTGGCGGGTTGATGGCGAATACGACCCCTGGTGAGGTTGCGGACTCCTAAGGCCCCGGTCATAGTTGGATGAGCCGACGTATCCAGCCCGGTCGATACACACAGAAAGCAATGGAAATGGGATGCAAAAACCACCCGGCGTACACCGACACCCCCAGCACCCACAAACACCCGCCAACACCAGCCCGATCGATACGTATGAAACACGTGGTGAGTTGAAGCTGAGAAAATCACCCGGTGTATCCCGCCGACACCCCTCAAAACCCACCAACACCCCCCGACACCAGCCCGGTCGATACGTATGATTAAAAGGATGGAGTAAGGTTGAGAAAGTCACCCGGTGTATCCGACGCGGTCAAACATTGCGTATCACTAGAAAGCTATCGACTCTGCTACCTCCGTTTCTTCATTATACTCTCCTTCACTATTTCTCTGAACAGGTGCAATCCTGTTGGCCACGTAATCATCGTCATCACTTCCGTTGACATTAGTCGGATACACCGGGAGATTTTCTCAACCTCACCCCATCATTTTACTCATAGATATCGACCGGGTGGGTGTTGGAGGGTGTTGGGGGGGGGGGGTGTCGGTGGGTTACAGATGCGAATAGCACCAACTCTGACCGGGGCTTAACATACGGTAGTTTGTTGGTGGTGTCACTCATTTTTCCGAATGTGTTCTCACCGATACGACTGGATCTGTGAAAGCAATAAAAACTGGTGAAAATGTGAGAGAGGAAACAAAAACTCACCGACCAATCTCAATTATTTCGATATAATGAGTGATAACACAATCAGACTACGTAATAATTTTAGTCTGACGAATTGACGGGGCTGTGACGGTAGATCACCGCACGCACGATCGAAATCCCATTGGGCTGTGTTACGGCCAACACCGCACGGCCAGCCGCCTCGCCCATGCGTCAAACTAAAATGAATACGATTACCATATGTTAGGAAGAGCGCAATCCGCACCAGGTCCTAATTCCATCGCTGTGGACTATAACATTTTAGATAAAAAAAAAACAAAGTGATCTTGAACATCCAGATTTCTTTAAATTCTCCAAACTGTTCTCCTGTGGTCGGCCCGAGACTGTTTGGTATCTGCCAATTAAGTGATTTCCCAAATTTGAATTATATAGTTATCACGGGGAACATATTTCGGAGCACATACTTCGACTGATAGTTTTGCGTTGGAATCTTTTTTTAGGGTCTCTTTTTCCTCTATTTCGCTTCTTGCACCCCAACAGTGAGAAGGGTTTTGTATCTTCGTTCAATAACGAACGCACACCCCGTTTTTCATTCACTGAGCTAAAGGTCTTTCATGGGTCCCTTCGACATTTTCGTTCACTATAGAGGCCAAGCTACACAAAAACATAAAAAAATAATTTACGGTTTTCTGTGCGTACGATGCCTTTAACTTACTGCATTTTCAGTACCGCGTGTTTACGCTGTGATGGAGTATGTGATCATCCTCGCTTACGCCGTTTTCCAAATGACGTCACTGATCGACGTTCGTCACATCACATTCCTCTGCTATCCGAGAACATGTTCTGGCGAATGCGAGCCGCTTGATCCAGCAAATTTCCTGAAAGGTGCAAAATTCGAGTATTGCCGTGCTTTCGAGTATCAGCAACGACGGGTACAAGACATGTGATTGGCTGCTTCTCCGCTATTTTCTGTAAATCGTCCTCTAGTGGGCATTGTGCCGTTTGTTCGGTAGACTTTACCTGTCTGAATGACTGAAAGTCACCTACCTCAGGTTGCGTCGTGTAAAATTTGTGATACGTTTTGTGGTTCAAATGTGTAAAAGCACCTGTATAATAAAATTAAAATTGTTCCGTTTGTACAGTTGATCCCAGAAAGTACATATGGCTCACCCTTATTTATAATTAATAATTAGTAAAGACGAGAATCCGTTTTTTTTCTCCCAAATTTTTCGCGCAAATGGGTCCTCAAAATAGGGTAATATTGCGGGAAACCCTCACGGAACCCTCTGCAAAGTTTCTCCACAAAAGTAATTAAATCTCACCGCATGCCAATTTCGTGCGTTTAGCGTGACAGAATATGCTAAACCGGGAATGCTTCACCGAAGAAAACGAATTCTTCGCCGCATTGAAAAAAAAAGTTTTCAACCAGATGGCAGCAAGCGTCTGGATGATATTCGTGCTGGGACCAAGATTGACCCCATGATCCCATTTCGATTCCCGTGGTCAGGAAGATTTTACTTGCAACGTGTGTCGCAACAGAGGTGTCCCGCATCTGCACCGGAATTTCACGCCAGGTATTTCCCAGCAGAAGTAGAGGCGGGGAAAGGGTGAGGAGCGACGTGAGTGTTTGGACGAAACATGGCCCTCGTCTAATCGCATACATACTTCGCTCCTTCCCCGTTTCCCCGCTTCTTCTGCTGTGGGGAAACACCACGAGCACCACCCACACCGATCCGGTCGGTACATAAACTCTGTGACAATCCTAAAGAAATTTCCATGTTGACTCTTAATCAGTTGCGGCTATTGATGATAGCGAAATATACCTGCTGATAATGACGTTTAGACAAAAGAGACACGTTCGCTGCCGGCAAACTGCGAATTATTTACGATTGTCCCAGACCTCATGCCCGGTGTATTCGCCTACCCTAAACTTGACTACAAGCCTCGTAGTTCGTTACAACTTCCTACATTATTTTTCGCGCGTGTACTTTGCTGAGACTTTGTTGTATGTCAGGTGTGAAAGCAAAGGTCTCCAGAAGTGCTCAAAATTACTTTAGGAGCAAGATAAATGTTCACAAAACATGATTTTATAGAAATCTCTAAAACTGGAGGTGGGCTGTCACTAAGAAATAACTTGTTCCTGAGCGCCTTTTCTACAACCTTTCACTTATTTCCACGTTTTTGATGGCCAGATCTGCCTTCACATGAAGATAGCACAACAGCCGTTTTTATAGCGAACTTTGCGTTCAATGGGACGAAATATCTGCTCAGAGTTGCAGACAACCGCTGATGAAGCACGCAGCTCTAAGATAGTCGTGATAGGACCACGGGCTTGCGAAGCGATTACATATTCTGCCAGAACGCGGTCTCTAACGTCTTCGAGATGCAAAGCTATCCCTAACGAGCGTACAGCCTGTAGAACCGCAAAAATCTCACGCGTGCTGGTGCGGAGCGGAGGTTAGAGACAGCGAAAGAGCGCATGACAGAAGGAGGGAGAAGCTGGGCCCGCGCCGTTCGCGCCATGAGTGATGAGAATTACGATTTTTATAGAGGACGTCGTCGATCAATGGATGGGGGTAGCCGCGACGCTGCTATGATTGCGTTATCATGAAAGTATAGCGGTCGTTTCTAAGAGAACACAGTGGTAGAAATAGAGAAAAAACCGCTCCGCTGCCAAGATAGCGAGATAAAAGCTACAACGCGGCTTCCTGGAGACAAGATACAAACCATACCAAAGGTTGTCTGCAACTGCGGAACAGAATATCGTTCCGATAAGGACAGTAAATGGAGGCTCGGTTGGCCAGTTATCGGGCAAATATCGAGGCCAGACATGATCGTGAATGCTGTTTCTAAGGTCCTCATAATGACGGAGAAGGTGTGTTCCAGAATTTCCTGTAAAAATCTAACGGGGAGCGGATGGGTTGCTATTGCATGTGTCCATAGAACAATTGCCGTGTTCTCTTGTGATAATTGCATAGGAGCAGTATCAACTTTGCGATGCTGGTAATCTCGACGGGACTCGCATCCTCAACTTCGCGATGCGACATAACAATACACACGTTAGGCTCCGTCCATACGAGGCGAGAGCGTGCGACTACGCAAAATCGATGGTCATCGTGAGCACTTACTGCTCCATCACTAAAGCAGGTGGCATTAAACCTGTGGCAAAACTACTGCCCTTGTTTTCCATAATCTCTCCACGGAAGTTGAAAACCGTGGGAAATCATCAGCCGTTGCGCCGACTCGAGCGATTGATCACCCGATCAAACATTTTCAATCGAATCAACACGAGGTAGGAGTTGTTTGCATGTGTTAATTTGCGGGCACGGGCTGCTCCGGCGTTGAGGAGCGTCGAGAGGCGCACAACAGCGGGAGCGCCCGCTCTCGCGACGTGTGGACGCTGCCTTAGTGAGGGTCCCGAGGATGAGACTGAACCGATGAGGAATCGTTTTGTATGGAAAATTCGTGGCACATGTCAAAGTTCGCGACGAATCCGTCTGATTCTCGCTAGGCGTTCCGAGGTATACAAGCAGTGTCTTCCAAAGTTAAAAACTCGCTTTTAATCCGCAGTAGCATGACGTCTTTACAGTCTGGGTCGCAATCTCTTGCATTTCTGATCTAGGATACTGTCCATAAGATACTGATTGCAGCGTCAGGGTTCTGCGCGGGTGTGGTCCCCGACAGCGGGGGTCTGAGCTGCGGAGGGGGGGTCTAACCTTTTGAGGAAGACTAGTTGGACCAGTCTGTGTGTGAGTAGAAGCCATCAGGAGCAGATTTTCACATGGAATTCAAATATACATTGCGATTTGGCTAAAAGGCTGTTTCAACTGAGTTATGAGTGGCGAAGTTCAATTAGGAAGTGTAGGGTGAAATCACAGTAAAGCTGTTCCAAAATGATTATCAAGACATATGGATCCTCAGTGTAAAGTGTCTAAAGCAGTTTGACTACTAAATGCTAAATGGTTTATGCAAAGGATTTCTATGAGTTACGTGGGTTGATATTTGAGTTGAGAGAGGTCGACTTACCCTGTATACAAACTTTCACCATATGATATGGACGCTGGAGGGCGCTACACTGCACGTGCACACACCTGGCGGCAGGTGTGCCCCCCCCCCAGAAGTCGCACATTTTGCAAAGTACGGGTAACGAGAATCAGATATTCGAGTCCAGCGTGGTCGCCTTACCCTGTATACAAACTTTCACCGTCCCAGATGAACGCCGAAGGCAGCTGCAGTACGCGGGATCACGCCTTTCTCAGGTGTGGCCCCGCTGGAAGTCGACAATTTTCAAAACTAGGAGTCACGTGAGTAGGACATATGAGTTCAGCGTGGTCGATTTAATTTCTGTTCAAACTTCCGCCGTCTTGGAGTAACGTCGAAGACCGCTACATAGAGAGCGGGAGACAATGAAAAAACGTCTAAAAAACTGTTAAGTCCACGAACCTGAACTAGGGTTTTTGAACTGCACTAACTTAAGTTTTAAATAAGGGACCCGGAAAAATCCTAGCTTAAAAAACTAAGCTCTGAACCCTACCATTCAAAGGCAGTTTTCACTATGAGTATCACACTCGACTTCGACCTAAAAATGGAATTGTTTGGTCTGGAGGAAACATAGTGAAGAAACAACAGCGAAGAAAAACGTTCAGTATATGTTCTAGAAATGTTTATTACAAAAGTTCAAGAATGAGGCTCTAAAAAAATTTAAACGACTGCAAAAGCTTTTCGACAAGCTTTCGGTGCGTAGCACCTTCTTCAGACCTGAAAGAAAGCATGTCAATGTTGCACTTCGCAATGTTGAATCTATTTAGGTGACCAGAGTCTGCTTTGCGGTACGGATGAAGATGGGCGAAACCCCACGCCGGTCACAGACACAATAAAGTACAATTACCAAAGCAAATTACATACGGTCTAAAATAGCAGTTGCCCCGCGATTAGGAGTAATCTTACTGTAACCCAAAAAAAGCTATGGCGATCCTGTCCTCATACAATGTGCTGTAGTATATCACCCAATTACTCTCTGTTGTTTATCTCGGGTGATGAACACTTTATCTCCAGTCTTTAGAATTTTCCGTTCCACAGCGTTTTCAACCGTAACTGTAAATGATGGAGCAGCTTCTTGGGTATGCTTCTGTGTTCTGTGTTTGGAGAAACTGCGAAGTGGATATGACGCCGAATTTTTAAGTGCCCTGCGGTGTTCATCCATCCGTTTGTGCAGAGGCCTCATAGTTTCTCCGACTGCCGTCCAGAGTGGCGTGCAGCCTCCACGTTTGCAGATGTCTCGTTGTGTATCCATTCTCGATGAAGATGTTTTTAACCATCAAATCAATGTGTTCAGATCACTTTTACAAATCTTGTCCTTAGTTGTCATGAAGTTGCGAACAACCCCGGCCTTGACATATATTGAGTGACAGATTCTCGGATGGAGTAGGATATTCCGAGAAGTTGGCTTCTTGTACCACCTTATTTCTCTCGTTCCTGCATCGATCCTCACCTTGGTGTTCAAAAAGGCAAGAAACCCTTGCGTCTGATTGTTCAGCAGTGAATGTTATGTATGGATCCTGTGTGTTTAGTGCACGAAGTGTGTCTTCCAAGTCTGCCTGAAAGTCACCGATAACAAAGACATCATTAATGTAAAGCCTATAAAATAGTATCCCAGTTGCCAACAATCTCCGCTCGATGCGATCAAGGAAGACTATCGCCAATAAAGGAGCTATCCTTAATCTCAATGCTAATCCACGGTGCTGATTATAGAATCGTTTGTTAAACTGAAATGCATTGCATCAGCGAGTGTCCTCAAGGAGATCCCGTATTCAGATATTTGTGGGGAAGTTCCCGAGAACGACAGCAGAACTTCCCTCGAAACAACTGGGGAATTTCCTCCGAATTGGGGGGAGGCGAAGGGGACGTCTCGACAGCAGAGTAATGGGGGAAGTTCCCACAGCAGGAGTTTTCTTGTTCTCCCGACTGCAGGTCTTCCCGCGACCTTCCGACTGCAGATCTTCTCATTGTTCAATGATTGATCAAAAATCAGCTTGCTGAAACTCGCTGTTTTCGACAGTCTCCTGTTCCTCAAAAACTGCGTTCGGTCCAATAATATTCACCTCTGACTAAAGGTTATAGAGAAGCTTATTAGCTCCTCTGGAATCCAGAGAGAGATGACTTAAGTAATCCTTGAGTGGCAAATCCACACCAGGGGTGTGCGTAATTACGGTTTACGATTTACGAATTTACGATTCACGGTGTTTTTGGGTCTCGTAATTACTGTTTACGATTTACGACATTTTGGACCGTAAATCGTAATCTTTCATAAAAAAACTACATGCAATAGAAGTAAGTCACAAGACATCTCGAACTGAACTGCTCTAATCCCACTTTGTGTATACTAATGTTTTTGGAGATAGGACCAATCAACTGTCCTGGTTCCTATAACTAAATTGGTGTCAAGGCATCGAGCGAAGCAGTCTAATCAATCAAAAAATTGCTTCGAATAATGCTCCTGGCCCGCCTTTAGAGTAGATTACGGCTACTTAGAGTCCACAAGAATCAACAAGAGGAGCGTTCGTTTTTACCCCAAAAGTTTGGAGCTAAACATCGTTTCCTCTAGTTCATTTTTCTTCGTCCGCAGCTACCGGACACAGAAAAGGCGTGAGCGCTAATTTAAACACTCATTTTCGCCCTTTTTCTAAAACTGTTATCTCTCAAAAAGGCGAGCGCTTGGTGGGGCGCATTGACTATGTTCCTTAACTATAGGTACCAAACTACACAAAGTGGCAGAAAAGAAAGCGGTTTTCTGTGCTTACGTTGTCTTCTATAAACTGCGGTATCGTCATCATAAAGCTACGATTTTGCTAGTGATTTAATGGATATAGGCAAAATAACTTTTGCTGGGCGACCGATACTATGCTCTAGATAATATTGAGTTGGCCCGGCTCGGACTGATACTTTGCGATCTCTATTGAAGGTTGGTGCAAGGTCAGTGCCATATTTTTAACGTACGTACACCGAGTTTCAGCCAACCTTCAGTAGGGAACTCGAAGTACATAGTGTACTCTGGCTAGGTCCGTGGCTTGTTTCCTCAGAAAAAAAACATTAAAATTCAAATCGCGGCTGTCGAGGCGGTTTCAATCTCACCAGCGGCTGACAAATAATTACCAGCGGGCTGTTTTAAACCGCTGCGCCAGCCGCGGTTCAAATTTAGATGTTTTTTCCTGAGGGGACAAGCCACGTACCTAACTATACATATCAGTGCTATCCTTTACGACTCTATAATGGGTGTTGCCGTTCCGCCAGCAAATGAGAGGAGCTCTCAAACTCAACCTTCTAGAATCGCTCAAATATGGTCATTTTTGGTCGTTTTAACGCTTTCAACGGTGTTAGAGTTTTGGGAGAGGCATTACAAGTATAACTGGGTCCCTGTTGCCCAGCAGATACGCGGACAACTGAATCGGACTTCCGCATTTCTCAAGATCTGGGGAGGAGTTGTGAAATGAGTGATGAGGGAAAGGAAAGAAATATGGGTAAGACCGTCCCAATAGGCCAATGTTTTTTGCGACACGCGGTCGCGTAGCTCTGCACAGCGACAGCGGCCGCTTCTCGCCATTAAAACCTGTCGCATTCACAGTGCGCTGCACAGCGACAGGCTTCGGCACATTCGTAGTATGTTAGTCCTCCGCGACACGTCGCTGCGGCTCATGCGCGATAACTGTTCCTACGACAGCCAATGCCGCTGCTCCGATGCGGGTCCGACCGCGATTTGTGCTAGATTTCATTCCAGTCGCTCATGACAGCGACAAAGTATGCCATCTCTTTTAAACCTGGTTAGCTATCAAAGTCTGAACGCATCCTAATATAGAGGAGTCCACCAAGAGTGTTTCATTTACTTATCAATCAGAACCGGTCGGCTGGGGGTCAATTTGCATCCCATACCAGCACGCTCGATACCGATTGAGCGAGAGCGGTTGTGCTGCAACGAGTTTCATGTTCATTGATCTCCAATCGACCGCTTCTCATTGATAAGTAAATGAGAAACTGTTGGTGGACTCCACTATATGTGTGTATGTACTAAGTACGTGAAACGGTGGACAGGCAGTAGGTAGTTTCTCTTGTTTCACCATAGCATTAAAAGTTGTAGTGGTTATTGTTAATAGTTGCTGTTTACGATTTGCGATTTACGGTTTACGATTTACGGTGGTTTTGTCGTAATTACGGTTTACGATTTACGAAATTTGAAATTCTATTTACGCACACCCCTGATCCACACCAGGGCTGTGCGTAATTACGAATTACGGTTTACGATTTACGATTTACGGCCATTTTTGGCGATTTTTTTACGATTTACGATTTACGAAATTTCGACCTAAAATCGTAACGAATCGTAACAAATCGTAACAAATCGTGAAAATGCGACTGGAGAGAACAACTCAGGCGATTCTCGGCCTCGAGACGACTGACAGTTCGGCTCGTTCTCTCAATCTGCCAATCGACTTCGGGTGCTGTCCGAGCCACTGTTGCTGCTTTCCGGGCCACTGTTGTTGTTGTCCGAGCTCCTGTAGTTCGCCCGAACAGCAACAGCAGAAATTGAGAGCAAGAGCCAAACTGTCAAGCGGCCCCGATTCTGCTCGATGGGGCTCAGAGCCGAGATTCTTCAGAGAATATAAGGTTGCTGTCTACAGCATGGTTAAAATTAACTTTTTTGCATTTCCAGCATTTGATTGTTCTTTGCAATTTCAACATGCTGTGAAAGTTTTCTCTGGCATTTTCAGGCGGGCGCAGTTAACAGCAGAGAGGTCGGTTATGGCAAAATATAGTTGTTGATAATGAGATTCCCTAACGATCGACTGCTCCGCTTTTCACATCGACCGCGTCTAATTTGTTATTGGGTTCCAACCCTTCTTTGTTCCATAAACGAGCCAAGTCGGTGGAGCGGTGGAAAGTGTCTTCTTTGTTTTCTAACCCATCTTGAAAACGGTCCCATTCTCATTCCAATGATGTCTCTGGAATCGTACAAGACCTTCTGGGAACGGATTTATGGTCCCTCAAAAATTGAGCTAGGGAAGCATTGTGGACGAGTTGTCCGGGGCTTGTAACTTCCGTCTTTTGCAGCCAATGTATGCGAGCTGACCTGATTAAAGAGATAAGTTGAGAATGAAGGACAGAACGTGGCTTTTGATCGGAAACCATCGCTCATCTCACGTTCTCGATTGTTCCATTGTTCACGTCGCGGGGCGGAAAGGGGCCGGACATGCCCAGAGCGGCGGGGTTTGCTCACTTTTCTAAGCCGTTTTGCGGCTCCTGGGTGGCTTTTCGTCCTGTTTATTCGACGCTGTTCTGCTTCTGAGAGCCATGAGAAGCGTTTGCCTAGGAAAATTCGAGGATGAAGTTTATCGTGAACAGTGCTTTTAAAGACGTAAACGTGGTTGGGATAACAATGTGAATCGAACCGTATGGCTTACAACATAATGCCTACGCATTTTGAAGTGTTAAAAATGACCCAAAACGCCGCTACATGAGCTAGGAGTTGGCCCCGCCCTGTATTTTCACGCCCCCTGAATTTGCCATTTTCCTCCAACGCAGGGCTGCTGGGCCATCTTCGCCGTCAGTGACGTGTGTGGTTCACTTGTTAGGCAATCCACCAACAGTACTGACGGTGAATATGACCCAGCAACCTTGCGTTGTAGGAAAAGGCCAAATACAGGGGGCGTGAAAATACAGGGCGGGGCCAACTTCTAACTAATGGAGCGGCATTGTGGATCGTTTTTGACACTTCAAAATGCGTACGCGTCGTAATCTAGGCCATACCATTCTATTTCCGTAGTTATCTCAATCACGTTTACGAGCGTGTATGCTGCCTTTAAACAAGTGTGTATCCTTCCCTAGACAGATATGGCCTTCAACTCTCGAACACCGCGTTTTTTTCCTAACACAGTGTTTCCCTCCTTGGCTTTCACCGAACTGTGTTTGATATAGCGATGATTCTTTATATTTCCATAATCAAGAGTAGGGCAAAACGTGGCACAGGTTCGGTACTTGGTCAAGCTTAAAATTTTACTGTTCTGTAAAGTTGTTTCTATCCCACGTACGTTCACTGAAATTTTTTTCAAGTACTGCTCAGAACCGTGTTATTTTCAAACCAAACCTCAAGCCCTACCCTTGATGTGAAAACACCTCATCACTAGTGTTTTTGTATTTTGTATTTGTTTATTGCAGGTCACGCCTGCATAGTTAAGTTACATAGAAAAACAAGAAAAACATTGAATATAAAAGGACAGGAAACAGATATAGTACCAATATGAATTGAAACAGGCTCAGTCATCCTCAGTCATCAAGTACTGATCCAAGCTACGTTTGAAAGCGGAAAGAGTTGTAGGGAGGTCGCCCCTCTTGAGTAACTTTTCAAACTCGCTTCCTGCTCTATTAACAAAGAAGTGGTGCCTCAAACGTTTCCTGGCTCTGTTGCGGACAAGTTTGAAGCTGCTGCCTCTTGTGATAGACGCCCTGAGCTGGAGGAAATCATTTGGCTTGAGTCCAACATACCCATACAAGATCTTATAAACCATCAGAAGATCGAACCTTTTCCTTCTGCAAGCCAGCGATTCAAGTTGTAGTTCCTTATTCCTAGCAATGCTGCAGGGCATTTCATCATAGCTGAGACCCCTGGCCCTGATCATCACCTTGCGTGTGAAGCTGTTTTGAGTTTTTCCAACACACCCCTGGTCGAGACCTTGTGAGGGTTGGAAATTACAGTCCCATACTCAAGGTGTGGTCTAACATACGTTTTATAAGCATTGAGAAGCACCCTTTCGTTGTTGCTGGACAGGGCTCTGAACATGCTATACATAACTTTACTAGCTCTAGACACAGCCTTAGCACAATGAGCATCAAAGGTGAGATCTCTGCGTACCAGGAAACCCAAATCCAATATCTCGTCGACAACCTCGAGCTGCTGGCCATCAATGGTATAAACAGCAGCTGAACTATCGCTTCCAGTGGGCAAGGCTTTAGTTTTTTCCTTTGAGAGCAACATACTCCACTCTCTAGACCAGCTTACAACCTTATCCAAAGCCATTTGCAAGTACTCCTTGTCGCATGCCGTCTGGATAGGAGAGAAAATTTAAAATCATCCGCAAAAGCACAGCCTTTAACCTTACCAAACGTAACTATTCGTGGAAACTCATAAGTAAATATATTGAATAAAATTGGAGAGAGAACTCCTCCCTGGGGTACACCACTGCAAACGGGTTTGGGATCAGAAAAAGTTGAGTTGACTCGAACAACAAACGACCTATTGCTTAGAAAGGCTCTTATCCATGCTATAATTCTAGGATGAATGCCAACTAGGGCGAGTTTGGACATGAGTTTGGAATGAGAGACCCTGTCGAAAGCCTTGCAAAAGTCAACATAGATGACACAAACCCCTTTTCCTTCATCCACGAGTGAGGTCCATTCGTTAAGTGAATGCAACATGGCCGTAACCGTCGACTTTTTCTTTTGAAAACCATGCTGGGAATCCGAAATTATTGAGTGGTCCTCCAAATGCTTGCATATTCTCACCTTAAGGATCTTCTCCAACAACCTACTGAAAAAAGAGGTAATGCGTACTGGCCTAAAGATTTCAGGGTTAGTATGAGGGGGCTTTTTTGGAATAGGAGTTACAAAGGCTTTACGCCACCTATCCGGAACCTCTGCTCGCATGAACGAAAGATTAAATATATATGTAAGCGGTCCAACTATGAGGTGGGCTACATGTTTAATGAATTTTAAAGGCAAATGGCCTGGTGTGTCGGAAAATGAATTAGGCCAGCTAGAAAGGGACTTGTGAACATCCTCTGGATAAAACCAAACAGAATCATCCATAGTATTGAATTCCTGGGCAGGATTCATAACGCCACTAGGCCCATCATCCTCGCAAAAAGACTTTTCAAAAACAGATGCGAAGATTTCCGACCTCTCTTTATCGTCTGTTATTATGGACCCATCAAACTCAATAGGCCCTAACCGGGGTTTGTCCCTCAATCTAGCATTCAACAGCTTATAGAACGCATTTTTTTTCACCTGATTCAATGATCCTCTTTTCAATATTTCTGTTGAATTTTTTCAATTGCTTGTCAAATCTGAAACATATAGCCCTATACATCTCCCAATCATTTGCTGCATTGGTAACTCTAGCCCGACTCCATGCCTGAGATTTTTTGAACGCCAAGCGCCGTAAATGCTCCAGAAGTGTTTCCACATCAAAGGTAGGGCTTGAGGTTTTGTTTGAAGATAACTCGGCACTTTAGTGATGAGGTGTTTCCATATCGAATGAGGTTTGAGCCATGTGTGTGATTATTCATTATCTGTTACGAATTACGAATTACGATTTACGAATCACGAGGAATTTGAAAAATTACGATTTACGATTTACGAAATAACAAACCTCAACTTTCAAAGTGCGAGACCACCTCGCGACTAGCCCGTCTGCATCAGCGTATACGCTGCTGCTTTGATTTCGCGTTCATCATGTTCGGGGGGAGGCCATGGGAAGAACCGTGACGCGAACTTCCCTTGTTCTCCCCCCTAGTTGACTGTTTCGAACGCCTTATTGTTGTGTATAATTCGAGGATAGACATATTACTGTAGAGCGACACTGCATCAAAACTTGCACTTGAGCAACAACCAACTGATTTTCAAGCTTTTTCTCCAGGGGTGCAGAAGATTACAAATGATAGAGTATAAGGTCTAGTTTCTCAAAGCCAGGGATTTCCCATCTAACTCTTCCAGTACTTTATTTATAACGTTTAAAAAACCTACTTTTTAAGGACTTGCACATTTTTTTCTTCGACGTTTACGCTACAGTGTAGCGGTCTTCGGCGTAACCCTTAGGCGGTGAAAGTTTGCATTTAGGGTAGATCAACCACGTTGGACTCAAATATCCTACTCTCGTTACTCCTAGTTTTCAAAATTGTCGACTTCCAAACCACATCCGAGAAAGGTGTGAGCCCGAATATTGTAGCGGTCTATAGCATTCATCTGATACCGCGAAAGTTTGTATACAATGTAAATCGACTACGCAGGACTAGAATGTCCTAGTCTCGTTACCCGTACTTTGCAAAAAAAAAGAACTTCCGGGAGATCGAACTCTCAAGAAGCCGCATTTTTTAGTATAGCACAGGCTGTTACCAGTTACATGTGCGTTTGAACTTAATGTTTCTCCCTACATACATACACACAATGACCACTTCTCTGCTCTCTCGTCCTCTCAAACATCTACATTTCTACGCATAGCACTGGCTTTCAGCTTTCAATTTTTCAATTTTCTAAGTATTTGACAAATTTATTCTTACCAATTAAGTACGACAAATGTAATTTTACTGCAAGCAGACGTTAAAGGCAAAACTTCCGCGTGTACGGTTTGAACACATTAGCTCAAGGTGGGGAGCAGGGGTGTGCGGCAAAGGAATTTCAAATTTCGGCAAACGGCAACGGCAAACCCCAAAAATGACCGGCAAACGGCAAACGGCAAAACGGCAAACGGCAAATTCTGTTTTGTGTTATAATACGCCAACAATCGCGAACAAGGGAGGGTTACCAACTTTAGATGGACTTTCGGGATGCAATTTCAATATGTTCTAGGGGGAGGACAGTGTTTCAGTATCCCATGCTCAGAATCTGCTAAATGCCTCAGGCAGTCCCTAAAAAGGTGAAAATCTGATCAAGGCCAGAACGGTTCGGCCGAAGCGAGTAGAGCCGATTTAACGATTGAATTACCTTTAGGTGTGTTCAGAATAGATTTAGAAAATTTTGGTGCATTGATTCTGTTTAGATCAAAAATTATGCATTGTTGCCCAAATTCTGATCTATTCTGAACATACACCAAGGTAAATCAATCATCAAAGCAGCTCTACTCACTTCGGTAGAGCCGTACTGGCCTTGTTCAAATTTGTATCTTTTTTAGGGACTGCCTGAGGCATTTAGCAGATTTTGAGTGTTGGATATTGGAACACTGTCCCCCCCCCCTTAGAACATATTAAAAAAGCATCCCGAAACTCCATCTGATGTAGGCAACCCTTCCTTGTTAGTCATGTCGTATTCCATGTCCATGCAATATCTGCCACTTACTATGACTCTGACGTTTCAATAGCCTTTACAGGAAGGAACATCCTTTATATCAGAAGCTACTTCGAAGCCCCAGGTGATCAATAGTCAGTACCAAGATTAACAAGGCTGTAAGCTTCTCCATCGCCAGCGATAATTCTATTAATTCCTCTCCATTTGAAGTTTCCGTACAAATCAACGCTAGAGATCCAAAAGATGGGCATCTTCTTAAGCAGTGCAAAGTGTAACAGGCCCGCAAAGGATTTTCTAAAAGGGGCCTGCGGCCAGCGCGTCCCAGCCTAGACGATTCATGGGAGATCAGCAAACCGTAAGCAAGCTTGGTGCGATAGGAGTTCGCGCCGGCCCAAAGACTGTGGACGATACTGGTACCATAATCAGATGCGAATAGAAGGGTGAATACGCGATGATTGGTCAGAATTGATGGCGAAATACAGTTCACACCGCGATCAGCGGCGCGCGGTTTAGGCTATAACCGGAGTCACAAGTATTACTGTTAGTAGCAAGTAGTAGGCTCAAGGATTCCAATTTCACTCACTTCAAACTACGATTGAATGGTTACCCTTGTGAGGCTACAGGAATGGAGTCAGACCAGCCTAGTTGAATGCAGTGCTCACGGTAAAAGCAGCCTTCGAATTTTCAAATCAAGAGCTCCGAGGGGCATGTTGATCGAATGCGCAGAATGAGGACGTTTGATTGGTATACTCTGTTCATCTTTAATTGCACAAAACACGGTCCGCCAATAGTCCTCTAATTGGCCCGCTAGTACCGTAGGGAACGTCCACGACGCGTTCTCGGCAGACCCGGGTGTACACCCGGTGTGCAGAGCAATCGATTCGTCAATGCCGTCACTCGGCCACCCACCCTGCCACCCGGGTCTGGCGAGAACGCGTCGTGGACGTACACTACGGTACTAGCGGGCCAATTAGAGGACTATTGGCGGACCGTGTTTTGTGCAATTCAAGATAAACAGAGTATACATGCGACGCGCGCGACGGAAGTCCGCTGCGCTCACTTCGTCGCTGGGGCGTCGCGCGCAGTGCGCTAGCCAACTGGACTGCTCTTCGGCTCTTCCCTTTGTGCGTATTCGGCCTACAAGCTAGCACGAGGCCAATTGCAGCAACAATGTCGGCTAGAAACAAGCAATAAATCGCTTCATACGGTCCCAAAACTTGAATGTGGTTTACTCGCCCAACTTACCTCCCCTGTGGCTACCGAGGAAGTGGGTGGAGCGAGTACACTACGTTCAAGTTTCGGGCCGTATATTGCTATTGGTTGCTCGTTTTGAGCCGGTTTTCCACACTTTGTTGCAATGGGCCTCGAACCCTTCGATTTCTGGTGAAAATTTGAATGCCGTTTTAATCGTTGCCTTCAACGATTTTTCATTTTTTCATCTTTACACCATTTCCTAGCAAACCCAGCTCTGCCATTAAGTCAACCTTTCATTTCAGCTAGTGATCTCGAAATCGAAGATTTCCTTGACCACTGCCTTTAGTGACCGCTGTGAATATTGATCAACTTTTAAAAAGCCGGACAAAGTGTTTGTGGAATTGATAATTTTCCTGTCCCAATTATTAACATCAGCCAACCAATCGACGATAAGTGGGCCTATATACTGTGCTTATCTGGGCCAAATTCCGGTCCGCAATCGCGTCTCGACACGCTTTGCCTCGAGTCAGAAGAGCTTCCAGCGCTGCAGCCGCCGATGTGGTGACTCTGGGTGGGTTTCGGAAGCTGGAAACTGAGAAAAATTGGAGAAAATTGTATAAAAAGTCACATCGAGTCGGCTTTGGCGCCGGAAACCCGACTGACTCGAGCGCGTGCGGCTGCAAAGCGTGTCGAGACGCAATTGCGGACCGGAATTTGGCCCAGATAAGCACAGTACACGAGTTCTCCACTGGTTCATATGCCCAGAAAAGGCTGCTTTTGCGCTACAGCTTTGATATGACTTGGTTTTGTAATCTTAGAACTTGCAGTAATCGGTATGCCTCTAAAAAAAAGTTTTTTACGATTTTGGCATTTGATGATTAAAAAAGACATCTGGAGGCTCCCAAACAATCTAGAACTCTAACGAACTCCTCTGATTACCCAGTCGAGATGTTTTCATAAGTAACTGATTGAAAGGATAAAATTATACATTGAATGAACCAGAACCAGAAGCTGGAATTAGTCAAAATAATTATTTAGCAGCTCCGAATTGGTGACCAATACAGAGACTGCGGTTAGGGAAATTCTGTTGTTTCAACGAATTTTTGCCGAAAATTTGCCGTTTTAGACGACAATTTCTGCAAACGGCAACGGAAACGGCAAACCCCAAAAATGGCCGGCAAACGGCAAACGGCAATCGGCAAACGGCAATTGCCGCACACCCCTGGTGGGGAGAGATTAATTGGCCAAAAATTGACCTACTAAAGCTTCTATGGGGGTCCCAGCCAAATTGGCCGTGGAGGGGAGGGGGGTCGGAGCAAATCTAGCCGGCCCGCACCTCGTGCAGTACCCTCTCAGACAGTAGCAGGCCCGGAGCGCAACCGATTCCGCCCCTCCCCGCCCACTGCAACCGAAACGCAGAGCAGTTGGTATTCGAACTTGCGGTGCGTTTCGGTTGTGATTGCAACGTGAAGTGCTTTCAGGTTGCTCTCCGGGCCACATACATTGACTGCCGCGCGCATTTCGAAACTCAAAGACGACGCCCAGCCTCAAACCCCAGCGTTTTTGACTTTGATCGATATCGACACATGTGCCCCTACTTTCTTTCGATTGGTTCCTTGTTGTTTATTTGCTATATTGATTAAGTGACCCCCGGGTAGAACTAAAATAACGTAGAAATTGGGAAAAATGTACCAGAAGTACACGAAATCCTTAGGTATCACCCCGCCTCTTAAGTATCACAGGAAAAGTTTGTTGTGACAATGAAATCTTTTGTGGACCCGTCCTTTGCAATTCTCTACTCTCTATTGCTCCGTTATTTCCTTAGAGCCCTAACTAATCCTGCTTTGCATAAAATATTCCTTCATTTTTGATTAGCCCCAATTTTTTACCGGTGACAACCACCGTGAACATGTTCCTCCATTCGGACAACTAGTCCATGTTATAGAATAATGTCACTGGAATACGCAGTTTCAAAGCGAATCTCGCCATTTCTTCGTATTTTTGGTAACACTTGGAGGTCAACGCATTGTTTAATGTGAAAAACTCGGGGACGACAATCATCGTGAACACTACCTTTAACTAATGAGTTTCCATTTCCTTGAGCCTCGCTGACGTATCATTCCTGTGGAGGGCAGATTGGCGTATGGCTATATTGTAGTCTTGGTTCGATTGGATAAACGGTGATTTCTGTGCACGCCCCTCCTTGCAGAACCTCGGTTCTGGAAAAAAGTTCTAGAATTATCTTTTAAAACAGGGCAGTATATCAGTAAAGAGGAAATAGCTGATAATTTTCTGCTGGGTTATTTTTTCTGCTTACTTGATTTTTCTGTGTTCTTTCTGCTTGTTTGCCTAGCAAATGCCTCTGACCGAACTATCTTATTCAAAATTTTTCGAGTTATTTTTCGAATATTGAATCATTCATGACTCGAAAATTTTAATTTTGGATTAATATTCAAAATTCGATAACTTCGAAAACAGCGGTTTAAAATAGTATTCGAAATTCGCATCAGTCAAAAATAGGCCTCTTAATATTATTCAAAATCCGAATAAATCAAAAACAAGCCTCTGAGTGTTATGAGAAATTCGAATATTTCAAAAACAGGCTGTCGAAGAATATTCAAAATTTGAATACTTCAGCATCAGCATATTCGAAGTATTTAAAATTTGCATGATCAATCATCATTTCATCAGAATTCTTTTCTATTTTTTCGTTTTCCCCAAAGCCCTCAATATCTACACCCAATTTATTCGCTATAGATCCAGGATTACAAGAAAAAAATGAAAGAAACAGAGAAACATAATGAAGAAAAATTATCGACTGCTCTTCGTCGATTCTTGTAACCGAGCCGACCATGCCTACATGGTGATGTAATTGGGTGAATGTGCGGAAATCGCAGGATTTTTTCCTTGAAAAGCTGTCAATAAGCTAAAAAGGGTGCGAAAATCGATTAGCGAAGCGTCTGAAATACGTCAATGTATCGATTTTTGCAACGGTGTTGCTAAAATCGGTTTAGAGAAAGCGCCCGGGGAGCAAACGTCTACGCTGGATGGCGTACTATGACGTCATCAGCCGACAGTTGCGCTCGAGGCGCTGCGTGAATCAATTTCGTCGGTAGCACCCGCAGCGCAACTTATGTGGCCTCCATCACGACATATGTGGCCCGAAAATTGCCAAATTTGTCACCCTGAGCGCAACATGGACGCGGCATTCGGGTTGGACTCAGGGCCGGCTATCGTCTGAGCTGTGTTGCGCTACAATTGCCTGCGTTACTGTGAGTGATCAAAAGCTAACACCTATCTTCAATTGCAAAGGGACCAGCAGAGTTTGACCGACAAGAGTCTGGTGATCGAGCGTCAGCGTGGACAAATTTGTTTTCGAACGTTATCGTCACAGCGTCGGTTGCCGCTCGACGGTAGTGACGCGCGGTCGTCGTGGCGTCAAAACACTGTGCTCTCCTCATCGCCTGATCCCCCATATGTTTGTTTCATTGCTTTCATTGCATTTGTTATATTTCGTTGTGTTGATGAAAAAACACTGAAGAAAAGAAGCTACAAGCCTGATCTCGCGCCTCGGACATCGTGTCGCGTTGCATTGCAAGGCAACGCGAATAACGTCGCGCGAAGGCGAATTGCGCGTCACTTCGAATGTATCGCACCTCTTCTCTGTGAACACCTAGCGACGATACGACGCAACGCCGCTTGATCGATACGTAGGCTAATTATAACTTAGGCGCTATTCATACTACTCAACGCCAGCGCGGCACGCGCGTGCCGCTCTGGCGCGGCGTTTGTGTATGAATACTTTCTACGCGCGTGACGCGCGTGCCGCGCTTGCGAAGACTATGAGTACTCCAGCGGTGACTCCATGGCGGAGCGGTGAAGCTGGAATGAATGGGACGATCGATAAACAATATCAGTGGATGAAAAAGCCAAGGCGTTCCAAGTAGCAGTATGAATACTGCAGCGGCGACGCCATGGCGGAGCGTGATGCGCGGGGGGGGGGGCGTCAAGCCATTCATACACAAACGTCGAGTAGTATGAATAGCGCCTTAGCGTAGCGCCGCGAATGAACACAAGTGAGCGTCTATACACAAACGACCATTGTCGCTAGGGGAAATGCGATTAAAATCTAATATTGATTTGGCGTGAGCAATTGCAGGTAGCCACAATCTCTTTTGTGTTGCTAGCTACGGAAGCTCGCTATTCAATGATCTCATGGGAGGAAATGAATCGTCTCCGTGTACCCTCCTCTATCAATGTTTTCAAAAATCAGTCAGTCAAGGCGCTCGTAAAGCTCTTTATGGAAAGGAACTGATTTGTTATCATTTATTGATTCTAATGCTCCAAGAACACACCCGTACGAGAAAATTGTTACAGCGACCACAAAAACGTACAACATAGATAACTGCCAAAATAGTACAAAAATAGATGAGGTACCGCAAAACCACGAAGCGCATCAAACTATTGCGCCGAAATGGGGACCTGTACCCCGTATAAACAGATAAGGTTCGACCGATATAGATCATTCATCAAATAACCATTACTGCATTTTAGCGATTGACGGATATCGTCTGAGGATTTTCGTCACATTTGTAACACTGCTTTCCTTCATCTTCTTGAACACAATCTTAGAGACCATCACAGTATTCCCAACACCGACTATGAGGAAGAGCAGTGAAAGGGCTGGCACCTGTAACATTCAATTTATTTATATATTTTCCCTCATTTTATGACTATGAAAATCAAGTGAATGCCGTGTCTAATGCTCCACCCATACGTGGCGAGAGCGTGAGATTACGCTAAATCGATGATCATCGTGGGCACACGATTCACTAGCCGCTCACAAGCGCTCCTTCTCGCGCGCCCTCGCCCGCTCGCTCTCGCGCGCTTACGCCAGCACCACGAAGCAAGTACAGTTGACCGCAATGTTAATAGGACATGGTGCGGTTGCGGACTAGCACTAAAACTACGGTAGAATCTGGCACTTTGCCAGATTGCGTCATCGATCAGCGCCACAGCTGATATTCTCGTGAGCAGAGAGACGACGCTTGGCGCCGATCGATGACGAAATCTGGCAAAGTTCCAGATTGTACCGTAATTTAGTGCGAGTCCGCAACCGCACCATGTCCTATTAACATTGCGGTCAACTGTAGCAAGTTTCAAGCTTACTGCTCCATCACAAAAGCAGGTGGCATAAAACCCGTAGCAAAACTACTGCCCTTGTTGTTCATAATCCCACCACGGAAATCGAAAACGGTGGGAAATCATCAGCCGTTTCGCCGACTAGAGCGATTGATCACCCGATCAAACGTTTTCAATCGAATCAACACGAGCTAGGGGGTGTTTGCCTGTGTTCATTTGCGAGCACGGGCTGCTCCAGCGTTGAGGAGCGTCGAGAGGCGCACATCAGCGGGAACGCCCGCTCTCGCGACGTATGGACGCTGCCTAATTGAAGTCTGGCCGCGATAAAATGTCGTGTAAACTAAACGAACACCACGTGTATGATTTAATAATGAAATTGTGAGTATTGTGGAAGAAGTGGTTTCTACAAGTAAAACTATTACCTGCCAAACACATTCCTGTGTCCTCCAGATGCTGTAGAGTGTGTAAGCATTGTACAGCTCAAGCAAGTACATTACGCCCAAAAACGGCAATAGGAAAGTGAGACCTTGGAACATCCAGGTGGCGAACCCTTCTGAAAGTGAAGAAGTTGACCTTCGAGAGTTGCAGAAAAGATCCGAGTAAACATTAGAATCTGCAGAAGGCGCTTGACTGGTGGAATGCTGTTGTGAGGAGTTCCAATATGTGCTACGCTAGAAACACGGAACGAATATGAAAAAGTGAAGACTGTGGAACTTGACTCTGTTTCATTCCAAGTGAACTCATGTTTTCGGTTATCACAGCGCGGTGCGGTTTTTTTTGTCGAAACCTCCTCATCACTAGTTATATTTCAATGAGACCCACCGCTCCGCTGGTGGTGATAATCGAAATCAACAGGTCACTAGGTATGTGCCAGAGCTTACATATATACAGCCCTTCATTCTCACACGTTCCTTTCGAAAGACAAGCCGACACGACCGCGACCGCACACCACATGAAATTTCAAGTAGACCCAGTTCCGAAGAGAAAGTGTAGATAGCCCTTACTCGTGAATCTACGAAATCGGCTACTTTGCTCTAAACTACCATATGAGCGCTCACAGATTTGATGTTATCCATGAGTAAACCTTACCCATAGTGACGTCCATGCAATCACCGTGACCCAAGGAGTGCAGCCTTCGCAGGCATCCACTCTGATACTGGTACTGCAGTTGCTGTACTAGGCAAATGTACCCGGCGAATAGAAGAAATTGAGAATGGAATGCCTGAAACGAAAGCTTTTTTTTCGAGCCAAATCGTGGAAGATAGCCTTGGAGTAAATTATCTTGTTTCAACCCAAGTCCCGTTCGTATACAACTATCATAGACCACATATTTAAAGGCAGCGTTCACGATAAAAAAATATTTTTCAGTTTCTACTAGGAATGGGTAGTGGAGGGGCACAATGTAACGTTGACGTCGAAAGAAGCATCAAAACGAGCCAGGAAGAGCCCCAAAAAAGTCCGAAGTGGCCACTTTGGGCGCAAGGCAACCCAGAAACGCAATGCCCGCCCTCCGACGTGAACAAATGATAACTTGAAATCGTGGGATAAGCGACGGTTTCCTATCGATAGCCCCGTTCTTCCCCTCATTATCAACTTCTCTGTCTACTCAGGTCAGCTCGCATACATCGGCTGCAAAAGGCGGAGGTTACAAGCCTCGGACAACTCGTCCAGCATGCTTCCCTAGCTCAATTTTTGAGGGACCACAACTTCGTTCCCGTAAGGTATTTCAAGATGCCGGGGAAATCATTGGAATCAGTATGGGACCATTTTCAAGATAGGAGGAAAAACAGGAAAACGATTTTCATCGCGAACACTGCCTTTAAAGAAGCTTGGGTGAATGTCAAGATATGTTCACCAGGAAAGCGCGTCTGCTCCAACTAAATCTATGCATTATCACGGAGAAATGTATGAAAAGTTTAGTGTTGCGAAACATTCCAAACGCTTAACATTCCTTATTTATTTTTGCAATTTTTTCTGTTTTCTGCCCATTTTTTATTTATTTCATTTAATTATTCATTCGGGACGCGGAACAAGCCCAGGTAATAAAAAAAACATGCAAATCAAACTAAAACATAAAACAGCCTCAGAATCTAATCAAAAACAAAAAACACCAAAAGGAGCTTATTCAAGCACGCATTAGGGTCAGAAATCTACAGAATTATAAAACTCAAACCGCAGATTTCATCCACCGTAACCCAATAGACATGATAAGAATGAAGGAACACATCTGCATCCCATTCGCAGCCGCGATAAAATGTGGGTTGGTGGAATGATATCATGCTCCTCGGGCGGAATTCACTCCGATACTTGCGGAAAGTGGTTCTACATGACTGTTTGGTGAGTGTTGTCGAGAGCAACAGTTGGGAAGCGTTGAAGCGCAGGAAATTGGGCAACAATTGAAGTAGGTCAAGCTCCGGTAGAATTCAGAGCTTCATCCATAAGGGCCTAACGGGCTATCCTATGCAGCAGTAGGGGAAAGCTGCAAGTCTTCCAACTTGACGAGTACCTCGATGTGAAAGTCCTTAGTGTACCGCAGGGTCTTACGAAACCTTATTTCATGAAAACTGGAATGAATTCCTTGCACGGAGCACGACATCATTCCACCGACCAGCGCTTCATCATGACGATAAATGAGTGGAGTTGTTTTCAATACTCTTATCAAGTCCATTGGGTTACTGTGGAAAGAATCTGCGGTTTGAATTTTATAATTCTGTCAGAAATCTGAACTCAAAGAGTCCAGCACATCACAACAAGCCAGCTAGGACTGTCGGCTAACTTTCAGAATAGTCTTAAAAGCGTTCAAAGACATACTCAACAGGCTCAGAAGTTGGCTGAATTCACTTATGCTTCCGTAAGGGAAACAACTTGACCTAAAGAATTTTCTCCTTGTTTTCTGTTTTCTGTCAAACAGACTTTCCGATCCCCTTTTCGAAAAAAGTTTACACGCGTAGTGAAAACATCGGCCCTTTCCCCAAAATTTGAGTATTTTATGTACTCTAGGGTAAATTTTATTAGTGGTAACTCGTCGTGTATTAAAAGCACGGTCCCTTCACAGTAAAATGGGAACACAGTATTATAACCTAAATTTCCTGTTCCACCATGAGCATGAGAAATGTAAAATATGCTGACAAACCTGGTAAGCAGCATCGTCGGGCCATGTCAAAGCTACGCCGCCGATCACACAGGCCAAATAATGATGGGCCACCCACCACGAACCCAATCTGAAATCGGATTAGTTTTGCAAGAAAATTTCAGAACTATTTCCTGAAAAAAAGGGTGAGGCTACATACTTAGAGCCGTTAATAATGAGAATGCTTTCTCTTATTGTTAGCGTACAGTAATACCATACCATCAAGAAGTGACAGATGGAATCCATTGGTCTGAAATGGGTCCATCAGACGGACACAACAAAAAAAGCTGTTACCTTGCATAAAACTCAATTCTATTTGAGATTTGTAACAAAACCGTATTCAGAGTATATACCTGGAGGGAAAAAAGAAGGCGATGGACAGCGGAAGGAGATTGAAGCTTGTGAAGCGAAGTTTGAAGGTCTCATAGTCTTTCTTAAAATAAAACCTGAAAATATTGCGATTGTGAATGGGTGAATGATAAGGAGCATGAAACAAACTAACCGCTCCGTGCTGCTCATCGTCAGATCAATATTGTTCCCAAGAATTATGCTCAAATAGAACCTGAAAAACCGATTCTCCTAGCTTTTTTTCGTCATACATGCATTTCATTGAAATAAGCAATCGGACAATATAAACTGTGTTTTTAATTCAAACAGACAAACGTATACAAATAGTTCACGATTGGGAAAACCCCAGCAGAAAGGCGAAAAATATGTAGGGCTCACCCATTGTTGATTTTCTTTTTCTTTTCCTCTTCTGAAGGTCTTTTGCCCTCACGTCCACAGAAGAGACATTTTTTCGAAGGATCCAGAGGCTGGACATGAGTGCTGGCTTTTCGATTGCTGAAAAATTTCAAGCCTTTGATTAGAATCTTACCTCATAAGTTTAATGAAGAATCGCCCGTAAATTACTTGTTCTTTATATCCTCCGTCCGATCCTCCACGTCTCGTGCCATATTATGCCTCTATCTAGAACAGAGGTTTTTGCCTTATGTAGAAAAATTTAATTTAACTGCGATACGTTTTCAGAATGAAGGACAGAAACTTTTCTGCAACACCTATTGAACATTAATGCTCTGAGCTGAACAATGGAGGAAACTTATGGCTGACAAACACCATTTGTTCAAAGGAAAGAGTAGAGAAGTGAATGACGGAGTCAAGTTCAAAGGAATCCATCCTGAAAAAAAGTAGCTGGAGGAAGGGCAACTACCATACACTATGTAAGCACAAATGGATGGACAATTGTTATAATAGCGCGAGATTAGGATCGAAAATTATTACTATTCAGATATGAGACGTTGGTAACGTGGCTGCCAGGTGAGGTACACTAAATGTCGAAATTTCTATGGTTTCCCACAGGTTTTTAGCAAAAGAAACGACAAACCAAGTGCTCGGCACCGTGGCCTTTCCATGAATCTTTAAAAATGCCCGGAACTTCGGTCAGAGTACATGAATGTCGGAAGCTCTGGTGGGCTCAATCGGAATCTACGTCCACACTTGTACTAGAAATGCAGATTTCTTTCGAAATTCCGAAATTTGCTAAACCAGCCTTCCTTGTAAGTCATGTTTCTATCGTGAACTCTGTCTTTGTGGAGGCCAAAAATGACGCATACAGCATTCGGATACCATTGCCTTTCAAAATCATTCAATAAGCAAATCATCCGATTTTCTGAGTAGTCGATTAATCGAAGAAACGAATTATCTAAATTCCAAACAAATCAAATATTAGTACAAAGGAATGGTTTGAAATTTCGAAGGAAAACGAAGTTTTCATCAAGTAAAATGTATTAGTCTCTGATGAGATCGAATAAGTAAATAAATTTGTGTACTACGCGCTAAATGGATACTCAGAAAGCTTTATTTCATTAGGGTGGGGGACACTTTTACAAAAAATTGCCGATGTTCAGTTAACAGAGAAAGGCAATAACGAAAAACTTGTTGAAAGAGGTGCCACAGAACGCCATTTAAATGTAGATTTCTAAACTAAAAAAGACTTTAATATGAAACAGTTGTGGCCTGGATATGTGAGGATGAGGTCTCTTCAAGAAGGAGACCGTCGTCCACCAATTATCGGCGAAATTGCTTTCACAACAAAAATCAGCCTCTATGGACAAAATGTGGCATTAGTTCCCTTACCTGTATGGCTGTTGATGCATTTCCGGAGTTTGTCATGGTTTTTTTTTGCCAGAATTTAGAAAACCACACCACGAAAAAAAGCAGAAACGATACGTTCCACGTACTGAGTTGCAGGGACGCGCGGGATTCCGCGTTTAGCGTTTCCGCTCTCATAAAACTGCACAGAGTGCTGAGGAATGCGGAAATATCGGGTCTATGGAAGCAGAGGCAGCTGATAAATAATTTCAAAAAAAGTCCGCGTTTTGCGTTCCGAAAACTCCGCGCATTTGTGGGCGTTTCGCATCCAATTTGCGAAAATCGAAAAAAAATTGTGGTAAAACCCGAAACCCGATTTCAGGATTTTCAATTTTTGTTCCGCTCATCCCTGCTGAGCTGTGGAGTGGAAAAAATACGAAAACAATCCTCAAACTTCCACGCGAAGAAAAAACACTGAAGGAGAAAGCAGCTCATCCCTGAAGAATTTTGTATAAAACCTGAGGAGGTACATACATAATACCTACACTATAGGGGATACTGAAATTCCCACTGTGTCTCAGGTGAGAGATCTTGGTTTTTGTTACGATAACAAACTAGATTTTCAAGAACATTATAAAATATTGCAAAGGAAGGCTTTTTTACAGACGTATCGAATTTTCAAAGGTTTATCCACGAAAAATAGAAGTGTTCTAATGAAGGCATACAAAACATATGTGAGACCTATAGTTGAAAGTGGAGTCATGGCCTTGAATCCATATAAAAGAAGGGATAACGATGTTTTAGAAAGGGTTCAGAAACAACTACACTAGGAAACTCTTGATTCGGACAGAAGGATTTGATTATTCATTGATACCGTGTGCTAAGATGAGAACACTATTCTCAATCTAAACTCGTTGGAATCTCGTCGAGAAGGCTAAGAGACGCGTGTATGGTATTCAAACTACTATCTGGGCAGCTTGGTGTTAGAGTGTCCCGATTCTACAGTTTGATACAATCGAGAACCAGGGAGGACAGGTCAAGATCTCATTTTCAATGCCTAGAACCAATTTGAGGAGGCACATGTTTACATGCAGGGCAGGCTTAATCTATTTGAAGCTAAAGTATACCGCCTTACCAAATATGCTCACTTACGGTTCGTTCAAACGTATGGCTGGTATGAAGTTACTGAGTTTCTAAATATGTATTAGGGTCGTTTTACACAATTATTGTAGCGTTTTATCTCACGCTTGTCTTATACGGCGTAATAAATGAATGAATGAATGAATGAATAATTGTTGCCGCTTTTGTGCATGAAGAGTTCAAGGATTCCCCAAGAATGCTAGATCACTCGTTTTGAGGATTGACGCGCGTTGTCCAAGTGGTAGTAATAATTCGCAAATGATAGACTGTTGTGATAAGAAAACCGATTAGTATCGGCTGAGCCGCGCCATCGTTCCACTGTTCTCTGCAGGTGATCGACACTGATACCACAGTGGGCGGTGGCGGAAGGTCAGACGGCGGAAGACGTTTCTTCGATTTGAACAAAACATTTCATTTCAACAAAAACAAACAACACGAGATATTCGGCGGAAGAATACCCCTCGAAAGGATGAGAAACAAAGAAGACAAATGCGAGACACAATAAATGCTCTGAAATCAGGAATGAAAAATTCGCTTGAATGACAGGCGGAAAGAGCTGAGCAGCTGTGCCTGCATTGATAGTACTGTAATGGCCCCTATGATAGTGGACAGAGGAAAATGGTGTGGGTTGGCTGTGTTTTGCAGACAAGAAGCGGAACGAAGATCATTAGTAGTGAACAAAGCAACCATGACGGTACAAAGAGCTTGCACCAACTGCATGCAATGAGGAAGTATTGTATTCGATGCAAATGTAGCATGAAAATAAGGTGTCACTTGGAATTACACTGATGGATTACTACAGACCTTCAAAAATAGCCATCGAAGAGAGAAGGATGGAAGAAAACATATCGAGATCCACCCTTAAAAAAGACCCAGAACAACCTTGACGAAAATCAGGTTTTCCATGCTAGGCCTCATCTGTAGTCTAGTCTAGTGGTTAAACTCTATACAAGATGCGACAGCCTAGATAGTGGTTTATTTATTTATTTGATACGCTACAAAAGGTAGAGTTGGAAAACAGGGCAGAATGTAATCCACTGCAGAAAAGCAAAGTGAAACATTAGCACGCAAGAAGAATACTCGAAGTTTTGCGTTTAAAAGATGGGGAAAAAGCGCACACTCATGATTTATTTCAAGTAAGCGAATGCAGAGTCAGCCCTGCATGTGAAAGTGTTCGGTCTGATATTAGTTCTGGGAATCCCAGAAGGACTTTTGTCTGAGTTCCCACATGTCCCTAACAGTTCAATTGGTAGAATTTCGATTTGCCAATTCTCAAGATTTCACTCAAGATTTCAAAAATCATGCACACATCGCTCCGCTTACGGCGAGACTTGACCGAGTGAAACGTCAGTTCTTGAATCCTCCTTGAGAGATCAGAGACACTAGTAAACGAGAATCCATTCGTTCTCTAGAAAACTTCAAGAGTTGAATTTTCTTGTACTCTTTCCAAAAGTTGAACATCTCTCTTCTTATACCGACAAAATACTGGAGTCCCCGATTCCACTACTGGCCTAACAAACTGTCGTTCTCGGAGCCAAATTCAGGTCCGCGATTGCGGACTACGGCTGTTGCATCACGCAACACGATGATAATTGTGCCGGGAAAAAGGTTAAACGTGCCGGGACTAAGTGGTCCCAGCACGATTACCATCCTGTTGCGTGATGCAAGAGCCGTTGTCCGCAAATGCGGACCAGAATTTGGCATCGAGAAAGACAATACGCCTGATACGCACGCGCTGAAACGCTTTTGTTACAAGTCGACAAGGCTTTGAATATATATATATATATATATATATATATATATATATATATATATATATATATATATATATATATATATATATATATATATATATATATATATATATATATATATATATATATATATATATATATATATATATATATATATATATATATATATATATATATATATATATATATATATATATATATATATATATATATATATATATATATATATATATATATATATATATATATATATATATATATATATATATATATATATATATATATATATATATATATATATATATATATATATATATATATATATATGAAACGTGCGCACTGAGGCTTTGCTACAGATAGCATGATAGTGAATTAACAAATCATTCACATTCGAAATAGATGTTACAGTGACCATCAAGCACGTCTATAAGTGTCCAGAGTACTGAAATTTCCCATTCTCATTTGCTCATAATCCTCCTCAATTCCTCTCCGTATTTGTAGAGCCCTTCCGTGGTTTATTCCACACTTATTCGAAAAAAAAAACTACCTTGGTGACCTACTTCGTAATCTCGAACGGTATATGTTCAATTTGGGGTTTTTTGGTACAAACTTCCAATTTTCAAAACAAAACATAGGAAAGAAGTCATTGAACTCATATTTTTCCCTATAGCACAACTTTTAGGCGTCGTCCACGTCGAGAATCACAGGAGCTTCTTCCTTTCAATCCCAAGTTTGAACCAAGTTAAGGTGCACGGTTCGCACAGTTTGAGGTCACAATGTTGCGTATCCACAAAATTACAGTGCCGTGAAAATGGCACCGTGATTTGGGCGGCACTAAAGAGCAGACATGAGAAACTTCTAAATTCTCTTATACGGGTTGATTTATGGGAAAAATCCCGGTTTTATTAGCCATGTGGCATGAGGTCTCTCAAGTGTTATATAACACACGAGAGAAAACCGCCATGACAGGCACAAATGATCCAATGCTGAATACTCTCAAGATTTACAGATCCTAGCCTACAAATATACACATTTGAGGCTTCTGATTTTGATGCGATGTTGAAAAGACAAAATACTTCCTACGTTGAAAATTATGTTACACCAGACACACAAGCAGAGAGGTGTTGGAAAAAGGAGTAAAACTTTGATGACTAGTGGAGATGACATCGAAAACCGCTCACTTTGGTCTGCAAGACCTAACACAGCCAAGGTTGAGCGATACGATAGGGTTCCCTAATACGCAGACAGGGGGTAACCCCGTTGCGCCAAGCTGATAACTCTATCAACTTCACGACCTTTAGACTCTATCCTAGAGAGGATCGCTTGTGAAAAAACACTTACCTTGCAGTACCAGTCAACAAACAGGCTACGAGCGATTAGATACGATATTCGCTTTGGGACCCTACTGCTCTGAGGAGACAAATGAATACTCGCCCAAGTTCACACATTTTCAAAATTTTGGTTACGGGCGGGACCGAATAAAAATTGAACATGGAATCCACGGAAATCCTCACGTAAGAGAGCGCCCATAGAGAGCGTGCAGTGCAAGCGACAAATGTGACTAGCTATGGCGTGTCTAAACAAGAATTACTGATCAAAGTCGTGGCATTCCCCAAGCAATAATCGTTAGTAGCGTTAAGCAGGCGCATTTGTGATCGACGCGCTCACTTTTCGCTATCGGATACTGACATGAAGATAGCTTTATTGATTATAGCACAGAAGCTAGACGCTACCCGATTTTACAGCGACTCTCGTCGCTTTCGCTTATAATCAATAGATCACTATCAAAATTACAAATGCCACCGCGTGTCGCACGTCGCTTGTCGCTTGCCATGGACGCTTCCTGTTTGGCAAACATCGAGCGACGAATCTCGTCTTTAACGGAGCACTCATGAATTTTGGTGTCCATTTGGTAAAGATGAGTGGGTAAGGTGCTCTTTACACAGCGAGGGTTCTAACGCGGGAATCACTTCATCGGTAGGGCGCATTTACTATATTTTCCCGGCAGTCCACGGCATTTTTCGATTTTGATAGTTCCTCTCATGATTTTTTTGGAAATTTAGGAGCTTCCACACAAAATTACTGGTTCAAACCACACGGAACTTTCAACCTCTGCCTTTACTTCTTTCAAACTTGAGCACCACACGAGCACCACACTCCATCCGACGAGTCACACCGCGCCGTAGCAGAGGATAGAAATTCCGGGTGGTTTAAACCAGTGCTGTTGTGAGGAAGCTTCCACAGCTTCAAAAAAATCTTGAGTGGAACTACAGAATCGAAAAATGCCGTGGATTGCTGGGAGCTTATGGTAAATGCGCCCTACCGATGAAGTGATTTCCACCGCGCGCGTCGCGTTAAAACTTTGGCTGTGTATACAGCAGCTGACCCAAGATGAATTACATACCATGTAAAAATCCGCACCAGGAACAGCAATACTTCGATTCATGGCTTACTCAGGGGTTCTGATCCTCCGAAAAACCGGTTGGCCGTCATGATAGGCTTCTGGGTTTACAGCTTTGATTAGAAAAACTCTATTTCGGAGCGAAATTTATTTAGTTTCTTCACGTGCGCGCACGGATAGGGGAACAGACAGCGAGAGGGTGGGACGAGGGAGGAATGTGCGCTCGCACACGCACGCAAAGGAACCGAGTAAATTTACGGAATTGAGTTTAGCGAGATTGCAAGATTTTAAAGACCTCTAATTTCAACAACAATTTCTGTAAAACGCAAATCATTCTATGTACACCTGCTTCTCTTGAAGACCGCGACAGAGCGGAACTTATTGTTTCACATTGAGTTCAAGTCACTGGTCCTGACGTTTCATTTTAATGCAACAAACCCATAAACCAGGATCGCCCAAACAACTTTTATAGACAGCCAGTCTCGTGATGGTGGGCCAACAACCATGAAGGATCTTCAACCTTGATTTCGGCGAGTTCTTATCTGTGATTACTGTTCTGCTGCTAATAACTCCAAAGGCGGCATTGGTAAGAAGAGATCACAAGGAAGCCTTTTTAAGAGATTTTGGATGCAAACATGTGGAAGAATGTATTAAAACTTATTGGAAGTAAATCTCGATACATTTTGACACAACCTTGTGGAAGAATTTTCTCACACTACGACTATCAGAAAAGTATCGATACATTGGCGCATCCAAACAAAAGAAGTGAGAATTCAAAAGTCTCTTAGGAATCATTCTGAAATGCATCCACAAACTCAGAAAAGCCGAAGAAAATTCATGAACGAATAGCGGTTTGGGGCTGAAGGTCGGCAAAGGAGAACAAGGGCGAAGCGTTTCATAGACCCCCCGACCAGTTCTGGTACTATCTCTTACCCGAATCGTCGCATCGCATCATTAACTCCTACCAGGAAGAGGAATGCTTATGTATATATTTTCAGAGATTAAAAGCAGCTTAATTCTTCTCAAGAAGCGCTCAAACACAAAACCATTTCAATATCGCAAATATAGAGCTCAACAATGATGAATAATGCGTGGAACAGTTCTGTGATAGGTAAAAATCCATATAGTGGAAGTATTTTTGTTTCAAGAAAACCTGTAAAGGTTGAATAACCTCAAATAATATATTACACAAATGTGACCATTTGAGGAAACATGACGAGATGTTCTCAGAAAGCTAATATTGTCAAAGCTTGCGAGCTTTTTTCTGGGCTAATGTAGTTGAATGTAACACTAAAACCTAAGCATCTTATGAACACCTAAGCCACATCACCATGAAGGTGAGTGAGTACTGCTCTGAGAGAATCTTTCGCGCTAGTATCGTGATGCTCCCGCGATCCGCGATGGTACCGTGATCGTTTCGCCCAGGTCCCCGTTCTCATGCTGCGCAGATTTGTAAAGCAGCGCAAAATACGGCACGAGTAATAACTTATAGCTTCGTGTTGATCTGATAGGCAAAACCCGTTTGAATTGAACACCGAGAGGGCATGGATGATAGGAAGCGGTATGATCAGGGGTGGAGGCTGGTAGAATCTTGCGATCGCCCTTCGATAGTTCCGGGCTCGGTTAAGCGCTGTTCCGCGATGTAATACCCCGAACACATCGAAGTATAGACGCGATACGCTCTCATGTTGAAACTGGTAGAATCTCGCGATCGTTCCGTGACAGCCCCGCGCGCGATTCCTCGCGGTTCCGCGATGGAGCATGGAGGGAGCATCGATGAACGAACGCGGTACGCTCTGGATTTGAGACTGGCAGAATCTCGCGATCGTTCCGCGATAGCCCCATGCTAGTATCCTCTCGGCCCCTACCAGGAACCGAGGGGATTCTATTCGTGAACCATCGCGGGGGATTCTCTCAGAACGGTGAAATGAAGAGACCAAGATTGATGATTTGATCTCCCATCAAGATAAATTCTGCATTCAATTGTCTTTATCTGATCCGTTCCACCACGTGACAATATTACCTCATTGTAAGAACAGAGTGAAATGTTAGTGCGTTTCCGAGTAGCGTCTGAGTCTAGAAAAGGAATGGCTGCGAAAGGTAAAAGATATTCGCCGAAAATAAACGAAAACGAACTATATCTTTGCCCATGCCTACTTCTTACCAGTGCTCCATCAGCGCAGACAAACCTTGCATGGGTTGAATAACCCTTCAAGGTCAACATTGCAATCCAAAATGTGAGGAGAGAAGTCTTAGATGGTCGTACTTCTGCGAGAAAACTTGTAAAGGTTCAAATATCACAAATAGTAAATAGACTAATTCTGGAGCAAAGCATGCAACGAAGGCGTTCTTGATGTGAACGATAGCGGGGCGTTCCACTCAAGTTACACACCCCATTGTTCTCCCGGAAGACTTCAAAGAGAACTTCTATTGGGACAAATGGCACGCTTCGAGTTCTTTAGATACATACAGTCAGCAGTAACGTGATTCACCCAGATTAGGAAGGGAAATACAGGGAGAATGCTGGATAAAATATCTTTTTTGATTTCTTACATGATCTTCGAAAAGGAAATCTAACTTGTTCTCTCTCCTCGCCCAGAGTAGCTTTCAGGTAAGTTTTGTCCAATTTTCTTCATCCTTTCTCAAGTTTCAATTTATTGGTCTTCATCTTGTTTAGCTCCTTTTCGCTATGCTTAGGACTTACTTGACATTTTTTCTGCTCAGGTGAGAAAATCGGGGCGACCTAAACCGAAAAAAAATCAAACAAGGCCGATGATTGGTTTTAAGGGCACTAAGAAAATTACGGGTCAACACAGTTATTGCCAGAAATCATAGAGTAAGCTAAATTCAAAAAAGAATGCAATGTAAGAAGCAACTATGTATGTATGTCTTAAAGATTGCTTCCATTTTTCGCACACTTACGCCAATCTTGAGCGGGAAACACTCAAAAACTATAATTGCATGGCGAACACAGCACAAGAAATTAAGCCTAGTTGAGAGCAAACCTAAAACATGAGAAAAACTGAAGAAAACTGACCTGATCAGCAGGTGCAGCTAGAAAACTGGTACGAAATAATGTGCCACATGCAGCGAGCTTGTTTGCAACTTGCACAAACAAAATTTCGGTCCGAAATGGAGGGCAAGCATGTTCAGAGTGCATGTGCTATCCTTATCGGGGCGAAATTCCGCTACGCAATTGCGGACATCCGCTGCTGCGGCACGCAGCAAGATGATAATCGTGTGGGTACCACCGGGTTCCGGCGCGAGTACCTCATGTCTCAGTACGATTATCATCATGGTGCGCGGTGCAATAGTGCTTGTCCGCAATTGCAGAGCGAAATTTTATACGGATAAGGACTGTACGTGTATTCAAAGGAGTACAGAAGTCTTACAATGAATTTTGATTCATAATCACGCCAGCTAGTCTTACGCAACACCGCAGAAATATCTTTAATCGCAAGATCGCGGGTGAATAAATACGAGTTGTTGGGGAGCATTGTCGATTTTTCTATCCAATCGCATAGTCACATGAGCAAGAGCGTGGATATGTTGCTGTTATTGGATTACGGGAGCATGTGTTGCAGCCCACATGCTATTCACGTTCCTCCCACGGGCTTCCTACAGATAAACACATATCGCCAGCGATGCAAAAGAATAAATTAATCATCGTATGAGATCCCACCAATGGAATCTTCCATTCAGGACTAGCAGTTGAACTCACGGTAATTATAATTCAAAATAATTGTATAGATACGTGAAAAGTACGTAAAACAGACAATATAGATCTCATTCAACTTCCCTCATTTTAGGCTACAAAAAGTTCGCGGAACACAGAAAATATGTATTCATGAAAAATACATAAAAAATTGACTTCATACACCTAATCAGATATTTGAAGGGAAAACGAAATACTAGGCGAAACGTTATTGAAAAAAGAAAAAAAAGTTCCGTTTTGAGAGAATGTGAGAGAGAATTCCCCGTTAAGGCCGTAGCCACAGGAAGACATTTATGTACCACCAGTGGAATGTAGTCCTTATAGGAGCAGCGATGAGAATTCGGAGCTTGAGACAACAACTGGTCGCAGTAGCAAACAGCGGCAGCGATTACATCATGATTCGGAGAATTGCGTCAGCATTCGGAGAGACCTCGTCAGCATAACTAGCCCGGACGGGAGGAACAGCTGATGAAACTGCGACGGCGAAGCCATCGCACACCTGAGAGCTGAGCACGCTGGAAAGGAGAGGCAAAAAGCCCCCTTACTGTGGCCGAACTCCATGACTATACCTTCTTTATGAAATGCCTCTTAGTTGTCGTGCAGCTCCAAAAAAAATCAAGTTTTACAAGCTTACAAAAAATGCAGTTTTACAAAAAAATCAAGTTACCAAAACTGTAAAGGTCAGGTACAAAGCGTGACCAGCCACAAAAATCTGTTTGCCAATCAGAACAGATGAGTGGACTAGTATCATTTATGCTCTAGCAGTGATTAAAAACGAAGCGAATTATGATAGGTATCCGCTGCTTCGGCGGCAAATTTAGTTTGTTCCTTCTCGTGCATGTGCGGAGCGAGGGTAGAGAAGACGAGAAAGAGTGGGAAAGAGGGAGACGCAGCATACGCGTGCCTACGCAAACGATGAATGTAGCAAATAGAAGATGCAAAATAGAGCATACATAGGTGTACCACCGCTCGTAGAAGTTGCTTAGACAGCGCGTGGGACTCATGTTCGAGTCTCTAGCGTTCCTTCTCAAGAATTTCCTGTCAAATCGATTTTTTTCGGATCTGAGAATTTATTTAGGATCTTTGTGAAGAGTGCTTGTTGTGATTCCCAGATGGAAATACACTTCACATAGCGCTTTGCGGCTGCAGACAGCATTTTTATGAACTGTGTGATACACAAAAGAAGTTCACCCCGAACTTATTTGTTCAAACCTGAAACCCTTGCAATCACAACACTGTTGAATGGTCCTTCTTACTAGGATCTTGGATATGAATAATTTCTCAGATCTGAATAAAATCATTTGAAAGGAGGTTTTGGAAGAGGATGCTAAAGACTTGAAAATGCGTCCCGCTCGGCTTCTGGCCAGATCCAATCAGTGGTATTGCAGATTTTTTTTCTTTTTAAATTCTCTTTTTGCGAAAATCGACAAAAATTGACCCTTGGTCTACAGGTTCCATTTTCGATTTTCGTTCGATTGAAGAGAACTAACAAGATTTTGTAGATTCAATGAGATTGTTCTGAGGAACCGAACTTAGTTCACTGAAACCCCAGAAAGCTTCTCCAAAAAATCACCATTAAAGGAACAGTCCTTTAGAAATCAACTTCAAAAAAGAGCCTTGCGCAAATGCGATGTCACGGGGAATGCCGAAAATTCATGCGTTTTCGTTTGTTTCCGGCGGAGTGAACGGAAAACTGAGCTTTCCGGTGGTGGGTGTTCATATATGTTACTCTGTTTCGAAACCAGATTTACTCGGGTACGTTGCATGCATGTGCGCGCGTATGCCTGTTCTCCTTCTCCTCCACAGTCCCTCGCTGTTTCTCCCATCGCTCCGCACACGCATGCGACAGAGCAAAGTGACTCTCGGTCTGAAATAGAGTGTATGCACCTGTGCCTGCTACATATGTCTATATACTGTTCGCTCCAAAACACCTCTCACGAAGTTTCTGATTTGGCTTGAGAAGAGTTCAAAACGAGTACACATTAAATTTAAGTCCATTTTGAAGAGGTAACGGTATATTAATTACTACAAATTTCAATAGTCAGTGTGTTGAATCAAGTAAATACTTCCATCAAAGATACTTCGAATGGAAGAACTAACATTAAAACAACGAGCCAATAGAAGTGAACCGAAAAACAAACACAGCGGTACTCATGTGTGGTCCAGAATGGGCAACCTGACGTGTATTCGTATTGAAAATGCAAATGGCTTGAGGAGCCATCTGTGCGCCGTCAACTGCTCGGAATTGTGACGATTTCGCTCCAAAAATTCAATACGCAAGAATAGCTGCGACGCACATCAGCCAAATGAGCAAAAGGACTGAAGAGGAAGCAAATCGATCGCGAGATTAATCTCAAAGATACCGGCCAGTGAGGCCTGCAGACTCAGGTCGCGTCGTGGAATCATCTTGATATATCAGCTGATTGGGAGAATCGAAAACAACAGTCCAAAGGTACTTATTCTTCGAAAATATTCAATAAGAGCGAAGTGATCAGGTGACTCGAAACTGCAGGGGTTAGTCGGTGCGGGGTAAATATTGACGCCATGGGAGGTCGATGCGGGTGGCGGAAAAAGGTCAGCTAAGCACGTGATCCGCAGATGTTCCCCCATAGCTTGCATTAGCCCACAAAATGTCAGTCATCTAGGCTGGCTTGTACGAACTCGTTGAACCGCTATTTCGATACAAGCTCATGCAGAAAGGCTAAATTATGACAGTAGCATAACTCGAAGAGGAACTCCAGAGAGAACTTTCGAAGCATCAGCTAGCACATCACCTCTACGACGTGCATAAGATTTTGGCTTCTTGATAACCTTGCTGCTCTACTCAATGTGAAAAGCCAACGTCAGCGAAAGAACCCATCCTCAAAGTGTACTTGCTCCCATAGGTTTTTGACGCAAGGCGCTGAGGTGATCGCAAAAAGCTCAGATACGGACGAGATTGAACCAGCTTCACCCCTTCCGGCCAGCGCCTTATTGCGCTCACCACTCGAAGGCCCAGCGCACTCTCACTCACAACCAGCTACTCGGTAAACCTCCACCGAAGGTTCCATAGGAATGAATATACGAATCAAAGTGGTACACCAGGAAATTCGAAAGAAATAAAGGGGAATTAAGGAAAATTGTTAGAATGTTATTTGAAAAGAGGAAAAAAAGTATCTGTGACTATTCAACAGGTACGGTAAGGAGAGAAATGGTTTTCAAAAATGTTGGTTAGCAAATCTTTTGAAAAATGTAAAGAGCATTGAGAGATTTGCGAGAAAATAGACTTGTAACGATCTCAGAAATTCTCGACATCGTAGTAGCTCGGAAAAGAGTCGGAATGCGCTAGATCGCAGAAAAAATCACGAAAATTCCAGATAATTCTAGATAAATTCAAAACTTTTTTCGAATAAGCATCTGAGCCCTTGAAGACACAGTCCAAGTTCAGGGACGAAATCTGAGATTTCCACATAATTGTGAAGAAGACCCACCCTATATAGCCACTGCGTAATGCGAGCTCTCAATTCCTCCGAATAAGCGAGATATAGGTTGAAGCCACTCTGGGGCGCTCACACCCGGAAGCCATTTTGGCACCCCCCTTTTACGATCTTTCGAGCTAAACAGCGGCGAGATGAACGACAGTTTCCGACCAGTCGCCCCGTTCTTCCCTTCATTCCCTGCCTATCTCTTTGTTCAGGCCCGTTCGCGTACATCGGGTGCAAATGACGGAACTTACGAGCCTCGGACAACTCGTCCACCATGCTTCCGTAACACAGTTTTAGAGGGGCCATACCTTCGTTCCTAGGTGGTCTTGTACGATTCCAGAGACATCATTGGAATCAGCGTGAGACCGTTCTCAAGATAGGCAGAAAAACAGAGAAATGATTCTGAGGTTAGACTGTGCTTTTAAAGGCGCAAACAATTTGATTAGGTGTTCTTGTTCAATCCATTGTTTGAATCAAGTGGAGATAGCGGGCAAAGCTTGAGCTTCTAATGTTACCTAATCTGACAACAAGAATCAGGAGCTGCTACTAACTGGCATAATAGCAGCAGCTCCTGCTGCTTGTTGTCGGATTTAAGCTCCTGTTAGCAGTATCCGCAGCAGTGATGCTGCTAATCACTTTGTACTCAGGTTCAACCCTACTGTGCCGGCGTACTACGTAACCCACGACTGTCTGAGTCTTATTGTTAGTGCAAAGGTCAGAGCTGTGAAAGGACGGTCACAACTTAACTAAAAGACACTTGGCGGCGCACGGCTAGAACGACCAGTAGAGCTTTTCTTATAGGATGACCCCGAGATCTGAATTAGGCCAACATCAACTTACTGTATTTTCTCTCTTGGAAGTACATGTACTTCTGATTTTCTGGCCTCTATTTCGGATGTACTTCCATCAGAGGTGTACTTCTTAAAGAGCGTGGACTTCAATTAAGCGCCGCAATTGGTTGAATGTGTAACGACGTACTGTTTGCATTTATGGCCGAAGATTTTCAGTATAAAACAAAGGAGTTTGTACGTATTCAAATCTCAGACCCAAAAACAAAATTTTGCCATTCAAGCTCAATCGAAAAGTGGCTTCCACAACCTCTGATACCATCATCATGTTCAAAACAATTATTCGCGTCCTTTTTCAGGTCGATTTCTTCCGAAAACTTTATTAACACGGCATCGCTTACGACGACGCATGCTTTAAGAATAAGAGAAATGCCTGTGGGAATAGACTCGCGAGGCTTGAAGCGATAAAACTAATAGTCCTATGAGGCGCCCACGGCGTTTGAAAAAGCGCGGTTCTTGAACAGCTTGACAGCAGCTTCTCCAGAGGGGAGTTCCTTACATCCACAACAAACTCTAAGTAGACGCCCATCATTTGTCGTGCCGGATATCCTCGACGGGTGCACGATTTTTCTACATGAAGTATTCCATCTTCAAAGCCCTGGCAAATCCTGGCTTCGGATGGCCGCAACACTCAAAATCTTGTACCAGAAGGAACTCAACTTTGAATGATTATCACCTAAAGAAATCAATATTCTTTTAAGCTACCTGAATGAATTCTGTACCTAAGCCGCAGAAAACCACAGTATAAATTTTTGGCCTGAGCTTTTTCTTGATCATTTAGGTAAAGTGGCATAGAAAGTTGTGTTATACTTGCAAACACCAGCCGAAAAAGGTGTGTCTGATGACTATTCTATTCAAATCTAGCAAGCAGTCACAAAAACATCTCTTGCAATCTGGCCTCTCTCAAATGACACTTTTGGGTTGCACAGAACATGAGCTCGGCACCTGAGGTCCTCCTCAAAAAGAGGTGTCCTTGGAACATGAGTTTACTCCAGATAGAGGGTGTACTTATTTACGAATCAAACATTTCATGTTTGCACAATGATTCTTTGCTTTTCATAAGGTAACATTAACAATTCGCGTTCTTATCGAACTCGTATCCTGGTGTAGCCTTACTGCACAACAAAATGGTATTGTTATCACATGCTGGTCCAACGAGCATATTTTGTACTGCCAAATCCGGCCGCGGCCTTCTCGTTCACAGGCCCATCTCGAAGCCTTTCTTCTATTTTTCTGCCTATCTTGAGAACGGTTCCAAGCTGATTCCAATCATGTCTTTAAAATCGTACGAGACATCCTGGGAACGAAATTATGGCTCCTCAAAAATTTAGCATGGTGGACGAGTTGTCCGCGGCTTGTAACTTCCGTGAATTGCAACCGATGCATATGAGCCGAATTGTGTAAAGAGAGAGGCCGAGAATGAAAGAAAGAACGAGGCTATTAATCGAAAACCATAGCTGATCTCGCCCTTGTTGAGTTCTGAACATCGCAAAAGAGGCGTGCTAAAGTGGCTTCCTGATGTGGCCCCCCAGGGTGGCTTCGTTCTATATCTCGCTTATTTATAGGAGTTGAGCCCTCGCTCTAGGCAGGTGTTATTCAGGAAGGGTCAACTTTACAATTATGTGGAAAACTCAGATTTCGCCCCTGAGCTTGGATTGTGCCTTTGACATAGACTTTGCCGAGAATCTGCTTTCCATCATATGTGATGACGCCGAACGAAATGTTGCCTTTAGAGTTGTTCACGTGCACTGGGATCCATTCCTTATCTTTGTCGAATGAGGCTGCCTGTGGGTACGGAATGGGTTTATAGTCGAATCCACGCACGTGTTCGGAAAGGTGCACTAGCCCTGGATCGAACCTGTGTTGCCATTCGTCAATCATCGCTTTTGGCGGTGGTGGTCCAGGAGACGGAGGTGCAACACGGCATGTCGAACATTCACGGTGAAGTGTTCCTTCCACAGTATTTCGCATTATAACGCACATGTTGTTCAATTGGCATCCTTTCTGTTCGTATACTTTTCCATTGCTAGAGAACGAAGCAGGTTCGGTTTTGGTGTCGACGTACCCGAGAAGGAGTTACTCTGGGCGATCTTTCCACAGAATGGGGAACGAATTTCCGCATCTGAGGAGTTGGCGAGCTGCGGTTTTTTCTCTTTGTATTGTATCCATTCGTGCCAGAACCCTTGGCAATTGTGGTCTCCGGTGTATTGAATCACCTGAATATTTCCTTCTAGCTGTCGGGCCATCCTTACTCCAACTTTCTTGTACGGAAATCAACATTCTTCATCTCCTCCATTATTTCATGATCTCATGTGGATTGGCTTTCCATGTTTGTAACTTAGTGCGGCATACATTTATTGTTGTCACGAGACCTTCACGGGATTTGGTGGTAAAGCAGTCCCAATCGTCTGGAAGGCCCATGTATCCTCTTTCGGTGGTGAATTCGACATAGCCTCTGAGGCGTGCGCAAACTGTCGGACTGGCGTACTGACTGAAACTAAATTTCTTCTAATTTTCCAATCTCGAATTCAGATTCACTTCCTAACAGGTATGTATACTTCAAACAGAAAGTGTACTTCTAATACCCAGCATTTTTCTTTTTGGTGTACTTCTATTAGAATTGTACTTCCGGGAATAAGATTAAGTGTACTTCCTAACATA